>JANHGN010015234.1:0-35640 GCA_024605025.1 Megaceryle maxima | reverse complement strand
TTCTCACCCTAGCCCTAAAAACAGAGACAGATAAACTCTCAGGGTTTCCAAGTGGCAGAAAACTCTGGTGGTGGGTTGTTTTTTTTTTTATGTTGTTGTTGTTGTTTTTGTTTGTTTTGTAATTTTATTCTATTTTTTTTTCCATTTTCCTTCAGACTAAAACAAGCCTTCCTCTTTACTTCATGTGAACTAGAAAACCTAAGCAAAGTCTGTTTCAGACACATCAATACACAGTGTTTCTCAAATGAAATATGCTCCACAGATGCTTCAGCTTCTCAGAGAAAATGATGATCTTGTCAGTTCTGCTGCTGGTAGCAGCTGCTCGTGTCTCAGAATTTGTGGCAGGGAAGGAGTCAATACATATCTGGCTTTCAAAGTCCTAGCACTCCATCAAAGACTAGTCCACGTGGGCTGCTGGCCTGGCCCACAGCTGCAGGCTTTGGTGTCTCAGGACCACTATTTTGGGGGCAACCTGCAAGAGGGACCTAGTCCAGGGCTACACCAGCAGCTGGTGAGACCATTTGAAACCTCTGACTCTGAATACCCCAAGTCCCATCTCATTGCCATGATTCAGATATCAAGGCTCTTCTGCCTTTGAGGGATGTGATTGATGCCACACTCCAGAGCTGGGGCCTCAAGAAACACTGTCTCCTTAACCCTGACACAACCAATCTCATGAGTCATTCCCAAATCTGGAACTGCATACTGTCTGCAGCCCTGCAAAGCCCAGGTGGATTTCCCCAGCTCTGGAGCCATGGGGTTTCCACAGCACCAGGTTCCTTGGTTTCTGCAATGTGTTTTTGAGGCAAAGGTATTTTTGACAAAATGTAAAGAGCTCCACCAGATGTAATTACAGATTCTTGGCTCTGATGTGGTCTTGATTTATGTGGGGAAGAGGGAAACAAATCTTGTGATGACCTGAAAATGATTGACTACAATTAGTCAGGAAATGCTGTGTGTTCTTGTTGAAAAAATTGAGGAAAGTAATAAATGCTTCTAATTTTTACAGACATAATTTATTGAAGAAATTTTATTAGGAAATCCTGAGGACATTTTGATAATTTTGAAGCTTTGTTGTTTTTGAGAAGAACCCCATGAAAATGTTGTATCAAAAACTGCCCTGGAAAAACTGATTTAAAATCGGAAGACTTTCTGAAGTTATCTGTTTTCCTTGAAGAGATTTTAAGCTTAGTAGAAAATCCAATTTTCTGTTGAGACAAGAATATTGTCAATTGTTCTGGATTTTGGGGCAGCTTTTCGGTTCCCCTGGGCTAGAATAGTACAAAATAATCTTAATGGCTCTCTGAAAAATGAACTGAGAATTTCTCCAGGACCAGGAGGTCACCTGGCCAAGAAATTAAGGAAAAAAGGCTGGAGCAGGAGACTGCTGATTCCTGTCTGGGAAGATGGTGTCTCAGAGACTGTTTCTGTAGCTTGTTGTTACACTTTCTGTGGTAAAGCTCCACACAGATAAATTGCAACTTAAATATACCCCCAGTGGATGATTACTAAGTGTGGAAACATTATATTTTCCAAATAATTTCAAAAAAACAACCCCTGGCTAATGAAAAAGAAAAATTTGTCACCAAGTCCCCTCAGTACTGTTAAGTGTTCCTGCTTGAGGATCTGCACAAGGACATGGTCCTTGCAAGAAACAGAATAAAGTGCCTGTGTGCTGCTAGTGACCTCGGTGGGAATTCCTGGTTGCTGGAGAAATATTAGTCTGTGCCTATGGGGGAGGCGTTTATGTGCCCAGCCTGCACTTCTGACACAGTACTAATGATTGTTTGTAAACACTTTCAGCTTTGGTGGCATAGAGGATGCAGAATCATGGCAGATATTAATTACACTGTGAATAAATACAGAGATAGAAACTCTATCACTAGCTAGGTAGTGGATATTTATTCTGCTTTCCTCAGTACTGCTTTTCATCTTGGTTTCATTGCATCAATAAGTGCATTCATTAAGTGATTTTGCAGATTCCTCACAAGCTGAATTCTCTTCTAAGATGCAGCTGCTAATGTCACTTATAAAAGTAAGCATATAAAGTAGATTATTCTCCATAAAAGAACATTTAGGGCATTCTTATATTTTCAAAGACTTTCTGGAACTCATCTTTGCCCTCACATGGATTATATGTGTGGATGTAATGAAACATGATTATATACCCTTGCATGTACAGCATACATAGTCCCACTTTATGCCATAGATTTTTATAGCTGTTAAATTTCCTTTTCATTATATTTGATTTGCTAAGATGAAGGCTTGTTTTATCAAAACTAATTACATGGTATGTATTTAATGTTCTGTCCCTAAGGTTTTCCTAGTAATAAAATTGATTGTTACTGATTAAAACAGTTCTATTACATCAGCTTAATGTCACTTGAGGTGAATGTGGTGTTAGAAAAACGACCATTAAAAATGTTGAATAGGAAACACAGAGGCAAAGGTTAGAGAAAGGGAAAAGATTTTTGGAATGGATCCTTCTTTTAAAAATTGATAATTATCAATAATTAAAAAAATAATTGCCTTGGCAGGGAGAGGTATCTGAGATGTATACAAAATCTTAGTGTTGTTACTGCTTTTATGTAACTCATTGGATTGCCATTCTCCAGCTCCTAGGGAAATGTTAAACACATAACCTTAAAAAAAAAAGACTTTGTCTTAATTTCTTGTGAAGCTAATATTTGAAAAAAATATACCTAATGAGGAGGATCCCTTATTTCTCTGTCAAAGTAAACACAGGAGGAAATTAAGATTTATTACAGGAGGACAGAATGTAAGGGTACAGCCACGAGCTCTGCCACGGTTGTTGGAAAGGTCTGGAGATGGTAACAGGAGCCATCCCTGGCTCCCTGGGCTGGGACAGAGGGCAGCAGGAGTGAAGAGGGTAAGTGTAGGGAAAGTATCACGACTGAATGTGGAGAAAGACCATTGTGAAAGGTGAAGAAACAAAGAAATTAAGAATGGAGGAGTTGAGGGGAGATATAAGACTAAGAGGAGACCTTAAAGAACAAGTCAGTATAATCTAGGAATTTTTAAGGGGAGAAGTCAAGCTCTGGGGCTTCCCCATTCCTTTTTTAGGTTAGAAAGTATGGCAAGTATAACAATTCTCTTTGATTCATTGCTATTATAATGCAGCTCATTCAGAGCATTGTGTGGCTGCACTTTCAGTAAGTCAGTACCCTCATGATTTGTCAAAATATTTAGTATCTTTTCCTGAATTCCAGCTTCCTGGAGTCATGTGACCAGCTGAGAATCTGATTTCTGTATCTCTCACAAAACGTGGAAATGTGATTAGTATTTAGCTACTCAGAAGAGGAATTAGAAGGGTGTCATTTTATAAAATTTTCATGATTTTAAAGTTGCTCCTATAGGTTAGTGTCTTACTTCAGAGCATCTACTCATAACTTTCCCCATTCTCTTCTGTGGTGGAAGCTTTAACAAAGTGAGACCATCATCCACACATCCTCTCTCCCTAGTCTCTGGCAATTTTATCAATAATTCCATATTCTTTTTTTTTTTTTTTTTTTTTTTTTTCTTTTTTTTCCTGTGGCAGCTGCTGAATGTTACTTGATGTCATACTTGATTTTGTTTGTCACTGACTGTCTTCTGCAAAAAGGCCAAAGTGTCCTACTTCACTTTGACTTAAATAAACACCTTCAGAAGAGCTGAATTCAGCTGTATGGTTAAAATTTAACTTTGCAGAAAAGGCATCATTTTATTCTTTAGTTTGAGTCTTAGGAACATGGTGGAGTTGGAATGTGTTCTGCAAACCATGTCTGGGAAGTGGCATGATGCAACACCAGAGGAAAAGTCTGGGAGGTCCGTAGGAGGAGGAAGGGAGAAGGAAAATCCTGAAAACTGGAAGTTTACAGAGGAAATCCATAAATATATAGTAACAATGACAACCAAAGCAGGCAGTGCATCTTGGAGATTTCAGTGACACTTTCCAAATGATAGTAAATTAATTAGTCCACTAACTACTGTAGAAATATTCTGGACAAAAGTTATTCTTGACATAAAAAGGCATATTCTTGGTCTTAATGACTTTATAGGAGATGATGACCAAAAACTATGGAGAGAGACTCTTAACCCCAGTATTGCGAGATGACAACTGCTGCACAGTATAAACAAAGAAGAAATAAACTTCATCCAGGAGAATATGAATCTTTTCCTGTATAGATCTGCTTTTCAATGCTTTTAAATAGGGTGCACACTTTTATTTCCTTCCACAGTCAGTTTTAATCCATCCTTAACAACACTTTAATTACCAGAAAGGAGAGCTTTGTATCCATGGAGAGAATGATTCTTGTTATTTGCCAAGAAAGAGTGTCTGGGTTTTAGGCCCTTGACAGTAGGAAGATAGAAGAAGAAACAAGGAAACAGGACAATCTAAGGCATACTAGCTTGTAATGTGTGTGTGCAAAGAGAAATTATTGCGTCTTTCATATAGGTGAATAACAGACAGTTCCAATAAAATAGTTAATTTTATATTACAGTTTATGTGACTTTCTATTCTGTACTTAGATCAGTCAAGAATATAAAAAGACTACAAAATGGTGATGGAATAAGATTTTTGGTATTCTGAACCCTTCCTTCTGAAGGGCATCTGTCTAGGTCTTAGAGGAACTTTGTTCTTCAAAGTAGTCTTTAGAGGGCCAGAGGTCGGTAGGAAATGTGCCATGTTTGTCCACAGCTTAGACATGATGTTTTGGGACAGATGTGTGTCCTTTTTCCTGATACTCAAACTACAACAGTATGTTTTTCAGTTGAACATTCCATTTATTTTCTGAAAAATTAAATTTCGAGGAAACCAGAAGTATTTGTCAGTCAGCACTGGATTTGATCTCTTATACTTTCACATTCAAAAAGGAATTCAGAGAGAACTCTTTTTAAGTTTAAAACATTTAATTATAAAGTTAAACCTTTGAGAATTGTGATTCTCAGTGGTATATTGTAGTAAAATGTAACAAAACTTAAATTTGAAACAATATTGGAAAAAAATCCTTTGTTTCAGGCTGAAAGGAATATTTTAAATAACCTAATTCACTGAGATTTTCAACACTTTTATTTCAGATCAGTTTGAAACTACTGCAATTTATCCAGGAAATGTAAAGTCAAGGATTACATAATTCCACACAAAAACCAGCTTTGGTACTGTACTGGTAAGCAGGACCTGATGCTCAACAACGGTATATACCTCAAAGTATATAAATACCTCTTAACACATTAAGAGAACCCTGGACCTGGAAAACCTCCTCTCTTTGTCCGATCTAAGTTGTCAGATGATAAAGGGGCTCGGGGAGAAATGGAACATATAAGTATTTTGTGCATGTTCATACCATCTTTAGACTTCTAATAAAGGTACTCAGTTAATGAGCCTAGACATATATATTCCATGGAGAGAGGTAAACTCCTAGTTTAGCATTTAAATAATCTCTGAAGTCTTCACTGACTGTAAAGCAGCCTAAGCAAGGCACTCAGATTGGGTACCTAGAAGTAGGAGTTATGGATGCCTTCCTTGGATTACTCCAAACACCATATTTGGACATTTCAGATACCACTTTTCAATGTTTACCAAGGAGTGACTCAGTTAGAATCTGTGAGGAACTGGCATGATGGTTTCCAACAACACCTGGCAATGCAACCTGTGGGAGGACCGCAGTGTCTTGTTGCATGGTTCACAGTTTACTGAATTTAAGCTTCTTGGAGCATTCAAACCTGGAATACATGTGTAATACCCAGTGAAAGGATAGTTGGTTTTGTGTTTACAGATTTAGGGAAGAACGAGCTGGAAAGTGGGAAGGGCAGCTTCTGGCAGTAATTGCCAGCTGTGCATGCACAGGAAAGGGCAAGAATCTTGTGCTTTTATGAAAACCCACGTTTAGAGCTGTCAAATAAGGGGGAGAGGCAGGAAGTAGAAGGAGTGGTTCCAGCAATTCTTAGCTGGATGTTTATAGCAAAGAAAGGGCAATTTTAACCATAGATTGCACTGCAGCAAAATGGAGCTAATTATAGCCAGCTGCCAGTCTATCTCTTGCATTTATGATATACCCATTACAGTAGGTAGCCGGAGTCATAAAAGCAGAGTATATCTCCTTTTCTTCTCTTTACATAGAATTTTCTCTAATGAAGATGCTACAGAAGAGCCTGCCTAAAAGTGAAATGTTAGCTCCTCTGCTGATGTAAATCACTGTAATCCCATTGAAGTCAACACTGAAGATTTAACATCATGCTAATTGAAGTCAATGGAGCTAGGCTGATATATACCAGCTGAGGTAAATTCCCCAGTGCATTCTTTCTAGCTCTTACAGTGTTTGGAGCCTGTGCTCTGGTTTGAGTCACAGAGAGACCCCAGCTGTGCAGTTCAAACCAGGCTCCTTATTTAGACCTGACCTTTCCTAAATTTCAGTTATGGTGTCAAGACTGGTGATTTCAATCCAGGTTCATCCCTACACTTAATTTGCAGGGTTTTTTTCATCTTCCTGGCCCTTGTGATAGCATTCCCCTGTGTGTACAGATTTTTTGCTTTTGGGCCTGTGTTACCTAATTAGGTCTGATATATTTATCTGTCACAGAGTACAACAATCTGTAGCTAGGTTTCTGTTATTATTGATGGTAATATTGTATGGAAGGATCCCCAGATGGTATTAAACATAGTCTTATGAGTTCCTTTTCTGGTGTGTAAGCAAATACTCAGTCTACGGAAGACCTGCTGTCTGATTTGGTATCTCTCTTCATTATGCAGTGATCTTTGAACAAAAGCTGTAGAAAATAATGAATGTTCTCTTTTCATTCTCTATAGCTGATGAAAAGTCATAGGACATAGCATTTTTTGGGGAAGCAGAACTGGAGTTTAGGGTGGGAGTTCTGAAGGAGAAACTTTGCTTGAGGATACTAGTGGTGGTCTCCCTTCCGAGAATGTGTTTTATGTCCAGATCATTAAAACTATTTAGCCTTCTAATGTTTTTCTACCAGTGAGATGTCAATGTCAGAGACCCTTACCCTCCTGTGTACTGGGGAAAATGCTGTTACCAGGAGGTGAAGCAAAAGTCAGATTAAATATATTTTCTTCAATGGAGCCATTAGAGTGCGTGGAGTTGTACAGATTAATCGCTTTAAAACAACAACAAAGCTAGCTTCTAGTGATGCAGTGGTATAATTGGAGCATCAAAGGGTCTCTTTGCAGATGGTATGAATGACATTAGGGATGGCAGGGCCTCTCTTTCACAGCTCTTTGTGCCAGCTGGCTGTAGGTTGGTCCTCTTTGTTATTCTTGTGAGTTCTGGCAAAACAGGTAAAATGTAGATAGCTCTGCCAGGATGAGACACTAGCCTAGTGAAAAGGAGACTCACGGTAAAGTGAGGAATTGAATGTGTATTGTCAGGCCATAGAGAATCTCAGACCTAGATGCCCTCTTCTGGAATATGTTAATCAGAAGGCTTTTACTTGAAAAACATGTGAATTGCAATGACCTATCTACCTTTGTCCATCTTTGAAGAAGGAGACAGGAAGAAAGAGACTCCAGTGAAAGCTTTGACTGAGATAAGGAGGTGCACAATGACTTGTGGGCTAGATGGAAAGGGCACCCAAATCACTTTAGACAGAAATAAGCCACTCAGTTTAGACATCTGAGGTCTCTGTTACATTGCACTTTCACTCTTTGAATGCTGTGGAAATAGTCGAACTTCCAGCATCCTGCGCAGGGTGTGTGCATTAAGAACAGTTTTGAGGGTTGCATTAAATGTGTTCACAAACACATACAAATGCATTCAGTCATGGTATAGCTTCAGGTTTCTGCCTTTTTGTGCAGTAGGTGAGAATGTTGCTGTGGATTTTAGAGTCATATGCAGGAGGTGTTATGTGTCACCACTGCCTGTATATTCAGACTTTCTTTCAGGACACAAATACTAAGGACTTCACAGCAGCTGATTGAAATGAAAGAAAAGGAAAGAGCCCCTGCTGTGGAGTGTCTTGCACTGATAATGAGGCTCTATGTGATCTCTTATCACGGGAGGGGCTGCCAGTTGCTGCTAGGAAGAGGCCTAGAGAACTGATGAAGAACATAAGGCTTTTGAGAAGTAGTTTGCTGAGAACATTAGCTCCACAAGAAAATTCAGGTTTCACAGGCATTGTTTCCCAGATGGAGAATACTGTTGTGAGCAGCTGCAGATAAAATCTTCAGAGGGAGTATGAGAGGTGGAGATGAGGGGAATGGAAGAGAAAATTCTGTGAGCTGCTAAAACAATGAGAGAAGCCAGTCATTAAAATCATATAATGTTTGGAAGAATGGTGAGAGTGTTCCTCCCTAAAAGTGCAATAACTGTTGTCTTCCTTGCTGCTTGGGGGAATTCCTGCTCTGCTGTATCCCAACATTTCTTCTCTCCCTGGGACATGGTATGTGTCCTACAGACATCCTTTTCTTGATACTGCTTTTAGTGCTACCAGAGGGCCTGATTCTTTCTGCTGAAATCTGTGGGAAAGCTTCTATAGCCTCCCATCACTATAGGACAGACCCCTGGAAATGGTATTCCAAAGTAGAAATCTACTTGGCATCTTTCTAACCAGCTAAGAACTGACTTTTTTTAGGCTGAGCGCAAATTACCTGAAAGCCAAAGGATTTACATGAGCTGGTGTTCCTGACGACAGATGTTTTTTAGATGTTTCATTTTATGTGGGAGAATTTTACTATTAGCAAAGGCTGTCTCCGTTTTCCTGGGCCCCTACTGCATAAGAAGAGAGCCAACCGCAGATATGTAGAAGAGGACTACATGGCACAAAAGTCTGTGAGACTGAAGGGGATACTATTTTTCTGTTGAGAGTAGCAGTCAGTTTTGCCTTTGACAGGGTAAAATGAGGATCGATAAGATGCCTTACGGATTCAGGACACTTGGAAGCTCTTAGGGTACATATTTGTGGCAGGACAAAGCAGTACGATGATACGAACCTCATCTGTGAATGAGAGAGGGCAGCACAATGCAGCTTAGGGATGTCATCATGTCAATGTGCAGGGATGTGTTAGCCTCACCAACAGCTCATTGATGCAAATAGGAGGTGATAAATAATACATATCCAGTCACTAGTTTTAACAATATACTTAACTCTGAAGTCTTCTCTGTTTCATGTTGGATTACGACTTTATGAAACTTACTACACAATGCTGCAGGGCACCAGCATGTGTCTGTATGGGCAAACCTGCAGATAACTTGGGACATCTGAGATGAGCTGGTACCAGCTGGAGAAGATCCCAAGCCTCTGTTGCTTGGTCAGGCAGATAACACCTTCCAATAAAGGAGTCTGCCTAGATTTTATATGCTTTTACCTTTGGCTGTATAAAGCCCCTCATAGGGGCTATACAGTCCTTGAAGTCTGTAGGAAGAGACACAGTCAGTTCCAGGGTTTACCCAGCAGGACTAGGAGAGGCTGATACTGTTGGAAAGAGACTTTGCCCACTGACACAGCTGGTGCCTCACAAAACCCCAGGCTAGCAGATCTAGCATGTTACAACATGACAGTTTCTCCTGTGCTGGCCTATTTGGAGAAGTTCTGGGAAGGGAGACAGCTTTAAGTCTCTCTTCCTTTGTGACAGTGTATATTGTGGGCAAAAAAAGAAGTGCCTGCAAAATCTGTTCTCTTTGCCATAGGTTGCAACAGCCTGGCTTAGAGACAAATTCTGGCTTTATTATGAAGAGTCTGAATTTTTCTTTGAGAGTCTGGAGTATGGTTCTGTATTAAAGCAATTCAAAGCTTCCAGCTGCAAGAAATATGTCCGAGGCCATGCTTTGCTACAACCCTTTCTATTCTTATCCCTGACCTTACAGTCCACATATGCAGATGGGTAAGCAAATTATGTCTGCAATCTGATGGGGAGAGCTGTCTGAAATGGCCAGCTTTGTTCCCTTCAGCAGAAACAAAATAAAATATCTGAATGTCTACGGCCCTGCTGTAAGAATCTCTCATGAGCTGTGATTTTTGCTTTGAGCTTTCTCTGATCCACAGTGGGTAGCTACAAACACCTGAGTGGATGTCAAGTGCCCATTATCCACCAAACCTGAATTATTCTCTCCATTTTTTCTTTACTTGATTTGAATATAAAAGGGAGGACTTAATGTAAACCTGTCTGATTTCTGGAGCAGTTGTTAGCAAAAATGAAGGTGGAAACCTGCTATCTTCAGAATGAAACAGGTCCCCATGATCTTGTCCTGCCTCATGTAGCAAGACATGGGTTTCCTTGGATTGCTGAGCCACTCAGATGAGCAGAGAAAGGCAATGCTTAAGCCACGTGGGCCTTGTTTTCAGAATAGACTTATTCTGTTGATGGGACTCAACTCACTTGCATCACTAGAGAAGTCTCTAGCATCTGGGACCATTTAGGTTTGCTGAATCTTCTTTCTCAGGCTCTGTCAGAGCCTGGCTGATACAAAGACTGCCAGTGGCTCCAACAGCAGTGGACTGTGGACTGTCCTCTTCAGCAGAGCCAAAAGATGTCTAGGATTATATGGGTCCTGCTGGAGTGGCTCTCCTCACACAGCTCAGCATGGTCACCTCCTGAAAACACTCTTAAGAAGAGATGGTGAAAGCATCTCCTGTCTCCATTTTGGCTGGTATAGAGGGGTGCTATGTTCTCCTAGAGATGAAACCACCTCAAAGTCTCTGCTCCTGTTTTCCATGCCTACTGAATATGGTCAATTAGATACAGGTGAAAGATACTCTCAGTTCCCTCTTGTGCATTCAGTCCCATGCTCAGGCACAACTAAAAGCTGTGCCAAGAGGCAACTCAGGTTAGGAAAGGGATATGCCATTTTTCTCTACCTCTGCTTCTTGTCACATTTTGTTAAACGCGGTCATGTAGCATGTAATGAAGACATCTGTTCGTTTTGTAGGAAACTGTGAAAAAGTGCGTGCGTTTGCCTTGTGCCATCTGTTGCCATTCTGATAAACAGTTGAAAGCTCTGGCAAACATAAATAAAAACAGTACACTTTGGTGCTAACTGCACCATTTTCTTTCTTGGTGCTCTGTATTTGAGCCTCTTCTTGTGGTGCATTAAATATTTGGAGCTCTGGCCTGCTGTAAGGAGATCTGATGTTTGGCAAACACTGCAGTTCTCCTTCAGTCTGTGTCCCTCCCCTGAACTCGAGACTGTAAGGAGAAGCAGGAGCTCCTGTGCTGCTGGAATGATGTGAAATACTGTCTGTGCCACCTGGACAGCTCAACTTTCCCCTCCAAATTTTGTGCCTCTGAGTGGAAACTTGGCTGAATCAAATAAATGATTTGGGAATATACTACTGATCAGGAGGGATTTAGATGTATTATACAGGATTATTATTTTTCCAGAAGTCTGTCTTTTGAGCAAAGATTCTGTGTTATAGAATGTGTTGAAAATAAGTAGCTTATAATGGATTTCTGGAGACTTTGTGAAGATGAAGCTCTATTACTGTAAAGAAAGACCAAAAAAAAAAAAGCACTTTTGTGAGGCTCATGCTGCCAGAGAGACACAAAATAGACAGTGCT
The DNA here is from genome assembly GCA_024605025.1 of Megaceryle maxima. NCBI lineage: Eukaryota > Metazoa > Chordata > Aves > Coraciiformes > Cerylidae > Megaceryle > Megaceryle maxima. Next base: position 24,125 of record JANHGN010015234.1, on the reverse strand, counting down.
GGTGAGGAGAGTATGGTGGCCAGTTTAAAACAGAGAGTGAAGAAAGAACATGTACAAACTTTTGAGTGTGGCTTTCAATGTAAGAGCATATAGCAAATCTCAAATATTACTATATAAACATCCCGTTTTCTTTTAAAGACCAGAGGTACTTGCACAGAAGTCTTTAGCATGTGTTACTTTGCATACACCAGACTGAATCTACAGAAATAGTTTCTGTGAAGAGGAAAAAAGACCTCTGTTAACTCCTTATACCACATACTTACTAAATATAGTGTTTTCTAGTGACAGTGCATTTCTGCTGGCATATATAGACTGTGGCAGTTAACAGCTAAATTACCTTTTGTAGCTTTCTGCCTGAGTTGCATATAAAATGGACTATGCTGCAGGTTAGAAACAGGATGTACTGTTCTAAGAATTATTAAAATTCAAGTCTTATAAAATACTTTTTTTGCAAAGAAGTTTTGTGCAGAATGTCTAAGCCTGTATCACAGTCTTCTATGGGCTGTTCTGACAAGGAAAACAGAACAAGTATGCAGTGGTAAAAATATAAAGAAGGCAGGAAAAGATCACAGGAGAAATAACAAAGCTTCTTTTGAGACAGGCCACAGAAATGTGAATTTAAAATGTACTCTAATGCATACTGACAGAGAGGAGACACAGCTCATGTCGCAACTATAGCTGTTCACAACCCAAGCAGAGTCATTTTTACATGCATTTCCTTAGGAAGCCAGGACTATGAGCACAGGAGGGTGTGTTTGTGTGTGTATATGCATGCATCTGCCTGTTCACTGTCCTTATGACTTCTAAATCTACTGATCTCTTCTAGCCAAGTTTGACAGAGATGGCAGTTTGCAACCTGACAGGTTTCCTGACAGTGGATGGGAAAGAGAGGTTGTTTAACTCCGTCACTTGTTAGGTGTGAAGAAATTAATATGGGTGAAGAATACAACACCCCAGCTACAGGAAAACCTTCAGAGTGAAGGTCTAGTACCTTCTTAGACACAAGAAAATCTGGCTGCAGGGTAGCAAATCATAGGAAAACAGGTTTCAACAGTTCCACTGTTTATGGAACAACTTTTGAGGAGGTGGGACTTGTGGCAAAAGCTACTTTTTGGCAACTTCAGCAGTCTGTCTGTTTCTGGGGACCAGGTGGGGAAGAGAGCACGAAGCACAGGCGCAGCAGTGGGTTACTCCAGCTCTTAGGAGTAGAAATGCCAGGGGCTGCAGTTTCTGTTTTTGAGAAGATGATGTAGCTTTTGGAGGGAGGGATGACAAGCTAGTAATTTCATTTGTGGGTACATATATCAGACTATCTTAATTTTTATTTTGACTTCACAATGTTTTTTAAGTATATGAAGAAATGCTGAACTTTCATGCTCTCAAACATTTTGAGAGTTAAAATGTCATTGAAATTATTTAATTCAGAAAAAAAATCAGTAGAATTGTAGGTTCCTGCAAAGGGTTAATTTTTATGAAACAACTTTTTTTGTTGTTGTTAAAAAAAATAAAGAACCTCCTCAGAAAGAGTTTATTGCTTGGAGTCAAACCAATTTCAGTATCAAATGATAAATCAATCTGTACAATTACAGCTCTAACAGGGATTAGGTCACAGTAAAGCTTATGAGTACTCAAGACTTAATTAGCTCACTGAAATCAGTGTGACTTTATATTGACTTGGTAAGTCTTGAATCAAACTCTGAAGGCATGATGAACAGAAGGACTCAGTGCTGTTGTACCTAAATTTGAATGACATCTCCCTAGCTGGACCTCACTACCATGACTCTCCTGGAGCCTGGGAAGGGTCAGCTGCTGTTTGCACAAAGTAGTCGTCAGACGAGCCATTCTTCCCCGCACACAGTCTTAGGTCCTGGGGCTGAGATATGTTTCAAATCATCCCTCTGTCTGTGGGATGGAGAACCCGCATTTCCCACCTCAATCACTAGTTTTAGAAATTATTCTAAGACAGGAGGTACTGGGCTCCTTCTCTTAGAGCTCTTTTGTTTTTCATGGGAATAATTACATTGATGTTGTCAGACACAGTTACTCTTGGGACATGTGGTTAGGGTGCTCTTAGGACTATAACCTCTTCTGTAGACTTCTTGATAAATTAGTTAGCAGTATCTTTATATGAGACAGGAGCTTCTGAATTTGGCTAAATTCCAGCTTTGCCCCCTCTATTCTGTCATGGTCCTATTTGAAGGACCAAGCAAGGGTATGTGAGGTTTTCATGCTTCCAGCTGGGACAGAGAGATTTTATCCTTTATTATTGTTTGACTTGGTCCACAGACACATGGCCCTGCTGCATGTCTGCATATTTAGATGAAGGAAATATGAGTTGCAAGCTGTGATGTTATATTTCTGTAACTGAGCTTTGTTAAGAGATTCTAGAAGCCAGGGATCTGGGAAAAAAGGGGATTTCAAATCCAGTCTTCCCACATTCCAAATGATCACTAGGCTAAAATTTAAAACTGGAGACTGTGGCCCTAACATGTTTTGGCCAGGACTTGGTGCAGGTCTGTTCTTTTCTTTACTTCTCAAATGTATTTTTAATTGAAAAATTCTTTCAGACAATTAAAAAAAAAAAAAACCAAACCACAACATAATAAAAATCACAAGTTTTTTACACTATTGCTTAACTGGGGTTTTATTTGTCCCCATTTTGCTTGTGTCATTGGTTCAGTAAGTTTTCAAGTCCTCTTCTGATGTGTACATGCTGCCATCAATTGATGTCTATCTGTCTGAGAAACACAGCTGCAGGGGTATTGGTCTCTACAGGTGTAAGTCAGGCTGGGAAACAGAACTGAAGTTAAGATAACTTTATTTGCTAGGCAGCAAATGAAGAGAGAACAAGCACAGGATGATTTTTTTCCTCAGCTGTTTTTTTATGTCTTATATTGTTGGTGAGGAGATATTTATCTTCTAGTATCTGCTTTATGTATGAGAGGACAAGTCTGTAGAAATAGCAATTTGTTCCCATATTAAAGACCTTGAGGGACAGACCACTTATAAGAAGGGGAGCTGAAAGTAAGACAACGTCATCATCTAAGATAGCGGGATCCCTTATGATCTCACAATCCAGTCAATATTCAGACAAAGAGCTTGTAGGTGATTACATCTGACTCTTTGGAGTCATGAATTATCTTCCAGGCATTACTTTCTTGGTTCTTTCATCTATGTTCAAATTTCCTTTTTTTTTTTTCCCCATATAATTAGTGGAGCCTCAAGGTGTTTTGAGCCTTAATGAGGTATGTTTATTTATTGTAGAAAGGTACTTCTCGTACATTCAGTGCAGAAATATATTACACTCTACACATGGGAAAACAAATAGGCCATTTCCTTGTCTCCTGATTTTGGCTAAGGTGGTCACAACTCAGGTCAGAAAAATAAAACTGGAGAGGAGGATTGACTGGCATATCAGGCTTGTTTCCTCTCTCATGGCTGACAGAAACCTGCTTGGTGTTACCCACTAATTTAGCACTGCCCTTAAGAGACTAGTGGATGCTGTAATCAAGCTACCATTCTGAACGAATTCTGGATTCCAGTTGATGCTTGGTGTGTGGCACTCTTCTACCTTCCAAAGTAATTCACTACCAGAGGTAGTGAACTCTATCTCCAGCTATAAAAAACAAGAAAGAAGATACTGAGCAAAACAAGTAATCTCCATGAATGTGTAAAATCTTAAGCATACAATGAAATAACACCCATGTGGAAAATTTTTGTTGTCTGTGTTAATGGCTTTGTTGGAATGGAAGGGTGCACATAGAGCATAATCTCTGCTATATAGGAAAGTGAAAGCCATTTGCAGTGGTGGTGGTAGTAGAGGGCAGGAGGTCACAACACTTTGAGACCAGTGCTTTGGACAGTTTTCAGTCCACTTCACTGTCTGTATCTAGTCTGTGCTTCATCAGTTTGTCTGTGAAGATGTTATGGGGACAGTGTCAAAAGCCTTAGTGAAGTAAAAATAACCAACATCCATTGTTCTTCCCTCATCTACCAAGCCTGTAATCTCACTGTAAAAGGCTGTCAGGTTGGTCAGGTATGACTTACTCTTCTTAAACCCATGCTATTCCAAATAACCTTCTTGTTCTTCATATGTTTGGAAATAGTTTCCAGGAGCACTTTCCCAATGATCAGGGTGAGTCTGATGGGCTTGTATTTCCCTGGACCCTCTTCCTTGTCCTTGAAGGTAGGAGTGATGTTTGCTTTTATCCAGTCCACAGTAACCTCTCATCTCCCCATGATTATTGATAGTGGCCCTGTAGTGACATCAGCCACTTCCCCAGCATTCATGGATGCATCCTCTTAGGTTCCAGGGCCTTTTTTGTCCAGTTTGTTTGAATGTTCCCTAAACTGATCACCCTCTGAACCCACAGAGGGTAAGTCTGCCTTGCTCCAGACTCCTACTGGCCTCAGAGATCAAAGGTTCTGTAAGACCACTCTTTGCAGTAAAGACCCAAGTGAAGAAGGCATGAAGTTTCCCAGGCTGGGATCCCGTGTTCCCACCTACATGAGCTCAGTGTCTTTGCTGCTGACAGGAAATAGAACAGAGGTTAGTTCTGCATCTTAAAAGAAGGTGTTCAACTAAAGGAAAATAGGTCATGATCTTTTGATTTTTTTTTTTTTTTTTTGTAAATGAGAACTCTTTGATGTTGTATTGCTGACATTTGTAAGTGTGACAGAAAACCAAAATGTCTGTTAGCCTAGTTATGTCTTCCATCCAGAAAAGCAGCTATCAACACAGAAGAGAAACAGGACCACTGTGGTCTGTCTTTTGCATTTAGTTATTTATTCCAGTAAACAATATGGGAAAGTTTTACCAGGTAACTTTGTTTCTGAGGCAACAAATCACATCAAGCAGATTGATTGTGAGTTAGCAACTAGGGAGAGAGGTGGTGGTGGGAAAACAACACCCTTTAGCTATAATGTTTCCTAAAGTTAACACATTGCATTGGAGGTGTAAATGATATGAGGCCTGAGTGCTGCTGAATTTCCTTGCTGCAATATCTTAGGCTGGCAATTAATCAATTTTCTGTGCCTTTCAGAGTTTTCCTCTGAACAATGTTCTTCCTCTGAAGCTCATTAACCATCAAAACCTGTCATGTCTACACATGTTTTTCTTGCACCTCATTAAGAGATTATTGATTGTTGGCTTCTACCCCTTTCAGAATTTGCTTCAGAAAATTAATTTCAATCACGAGTGCAATTTAACTCAATGATTTTGCCAATGTTTGATAATGCCTTGCTTTGTTAAAATCATAAAAGTTTTCATTCTATTTATTTTGTCACCTGCAAAACATGAATCATCTTCAGCCGAAGCAAAAAAAGGGAGAACTGCCACCTTGATAAAAATGTATAATATTGTCTTAAGATAGATTGAAGCCTGAAGCAGTTTCAGAAATGCAAGAAAACTTCATAATTGCCATTGATCAATTTGTAACAAGTGTATCTTATGGCCACCAGATTTCTCTTCCTATATGGGATTTGTCAATATAGTCTTTCCATTGAGGGAGGAACATAGGCCAAGCAATTAACATATTTTTACAGGATTGCTTTGGTAATTAGGGCCAATTTTTCACTAGTAGGTTATTAATTATTCAGGTCTCAGGGGTTTCTTTTAATAGGAAACATTGGCAAATTCTTTCTGCAGTCATGAACAAACTTCTGAGTTATCAGCCAGGGAAGTCAGTCAGATCTTCTTTTACTCAGGAAGAAGGAAGGAGAAAAAAACCTATTTACATTTAGCCATTCCTTGGTGTTACATCCATTTTGATTAGTGCATATAGCAAAGGGTAGGCTCATTGTTATAAAGCTGCTGTGGCAAGCAATGCAACAGTACTCATTCTACATGAAACAACTGAAGTAGAGAGAGATGAAGGACCAGATTTGTCCAAGGTTTCTAACTGCTCTTGGAGGCTGATAATTACCTAATGAGAGTCTCAGAAGTGCCATCTGATTCCATGCTGAAATCAAGTAGAAGTGGAGTATCAAACCTTTTGGTATACTTTTAACATTGCAGTAAGATGATTACAGCACCTCATACTGGAAGATGCAGCACTGTCTTCTTCCAAAGAAACACTCTCTTGATTGAAAAAGCTATGTTAAGAGGTTTTCCTTGTTTACCCAGCCTCACTGTTGGCAACTTCATCCTGCCTTCTACTTTTATCACACAGGTTTTATAGACCTCCTCAGTCATGTCAAAATTGTCTATTGTGACAACAGCGGAAAATGGGCAGATGAACTAGTATGAGTCAAAATCAACCCTCAAGAGCTGTACTGTATGACTGGATGGCAATGGTTTCTGGAAGAGAATTGTAGGATCATTGAAGCTGGAAGGCACCTCTGAGATTGTCTAGTTTAAATCCCCTGAGCAAAGCAGGATCAACTATAGCAGTTTTCTCAGTGTCATTAGTCCAGTTAGGTTTGAAAACCTTCAAGAATGGAGACTCCACAACTTCTCTGGGAAACCAGTTCCATCATTTGACTATCCTTGCAATTAACTATTTTCTTAAGTTTTTGTAGAGTTTCTTGTATTTAATTTTGTGCCTGTTGCCCCTGTATTGGGGAGCACTTATCTAGCTCTGTCATCTTTATTCCTCTGTATCAGCTATTTATACACATTGATAAGATTCTCCTGAGTCTATTCTTGTCCAGGCTAGACAATCCTGGCTTTCTCAACCTCTCCTCCTATGTAGGTGAGGGGTAGGGACATTTGAATCTGGCTTTATTGTCAAGAGTAAGCTTGTGAAAAGTCAGTCTAAGGATATCTGATAACTGGAACTTATGCTTCTGGTTTCCCACAGCTCTCTGTTCAAGCCTTGCTGGTGGTTTTTTGAGCTTTCATCTCTCTTGGTAGAAAGACTAATAGTGGACCTGACTAGATGGGCCCATCTGCTCTTCAAAGCCTCAGATGCAGAAGTTTTCCTCTCCATGATATTGGCTGAGATACTCTCCATGCTTTATGTGGTGTCCTCCTTCCAGCTTCCCACAATTAATGATAACCCTCCACTGTCTTGGCAAGAATGGCTGGGTTGACCCATCTGTCTCACTTAACTAATTAGGGATTGATTGGGTGAGATTCAGACTTTCAATGTATTTTAAACAAGGCAGGTTAACCTGCAATCTGTGATCTCCCATAATATACTGAAAAACATTTTAAATTCTAAGTAAAAAATAGAAATCCATTCAACCACCAATAATAACAAAACAAAATCTACAGATATATTTGCTGTTGTAATTGTTCTGCATATTACTTGAGAAGAGACATTTAAATGGATTTTAATTAAGAAATATGTTATCTTTATAGTTTTAAAGCCATTTAAGATGAAAAGAATCTTAAAACAAACAAAAAAAAACCAAAACAGAAAGCAAGTGGGCAAATGTTTTATTTCATGAAATAGAGGGGCCAGTTGGCCACCTGATTTTGTATTCTAACCTCTTGTGTGATGATCTTCTCCCACTAATTCCTGCACACAAGTCTCTTGCCTTGTGGATGGACATTCAGGGCCCATTACTTCATCTGGGTAAGTTTGCCTGAGGATAACTAATTGTCTGTCCTGGTCCCAGAGTGGTCTTTCACTTGACAGAGTGCTCTTCAAGCAGGATCAGTAAGCAGCAGCTGCTCCCTCCTGTTAGTTCTGCGGTGGTTATGCTGGCTTCTGTTCAGTTCATACCAGTGCACTTAATCAAATAACCACCTGTCACTTCACTGTTTCTGGGCCGTACAACCCAGCATGAGACAGCTAAATTCAATCCCAGTCTTGCCACAGCCAGAGACAAAGCTACCATCAATCTTAGGGAGATAAGGTTTTCCCTCAGTATTTGATGAGGTACTATCCATTATAGAGATACCTATCTATATAACCCGTGTTTTTTTCTGGCATTAGAAACTGGGAGCTGCCAGATAGTCAGTACACTGTGCCATACAGAAAGTTAGTCTGGTCTCTCTCTGGCCTTTGGTACTTTCATATGCTCCAGTGAGAAGCTCTGAGGCCTTCATATATGATGACAGTGACTGAATTTTTAATGCTACTGTATTAAGTGAAATACATGGATAAGGACTATGGATGAAATCCCCCTTGTACATGTCAGGCTTGCAAAAGCATTCAGGGTAGGTACTTCTTACTTCAGTTGGTGGGATTCTGGTACTTTAAATGCCTTTATGGATCAAGGCTGCTGCTAGTGATTTGCGGAATAAAAGAATAAACTCAGGACCCATGGGCAGGTCAGATGTAAAGTACTTACAGTGATGACCACATATAGCCATAGAACAATGTGCTCTGCCTTGAGAAGTGTTATCATCCACAAGGCTGCTGTGTTCCCAACTCCCAGGCACCACTCTCTATACTCTTCATAAAGGTGTTGAGTTCTATGTTAAAAGCAGTCGGACTTGCTTTGCTCTGCTGTTCCCATTGTCAGGCTGTTTCAGCCCCTAATTGCTGTAGTGGTTAGGAACCCTTTTTTAAATTTCCAACCTAAATGTATTTGTGGCCTATTTATATTCATTTGTTCTTGTGCCAATATTGGCCATTAACTCAAATAGTTCTTTTGTCTTCTGGTGTTTATCCTCAGGATAGATTTGTAGAGAGCAGTCTTCACCCTTTCACCAGCTATTTTGCTAGTCTAAACAAGCTGAGCCCCTTTGGTCTCCTCTTGTAAAACTGGTTCTTCATCCTGACTGATCTCCAACTCTTACGCAGTTTGAAGTCAGCTGTACTCACACGGACAAAACCAGAACTCTTTCCTACCTGCAGTAACTGTATCAACTTCCTGACTTAAGTGCATTGGATCTATGGGACAAGCATTGCCATTCTCCTCAAGTATCCCTGTTCTTCATATTTCTCTATGTAGAGGATAGCTGAATAATCCAGTTCCATCATTAGAAAGATTTGTGAAGGACACCAGCCATATGTCCTACTGTAGCAAAACTGCTGTAGTTCATTTGTGTTGGACAATGGCTAATGCAGAGACTTTGCTTTAGGCTGGTTTCTCTCATGTGGTGTTCTTGATCTCTCCCTCCTGTCTCCTCTCCTATTTTTTTTGGCAGGGGGAAGCCCTTAAGAGGGTAGTCAATGGGATGGTGTGTAAGAGCAAGCCCTGCTTTCTTCCTGACTTTTTTTCCTGTCTGCCAGCACAGTTGTATTCAGCTGGAGGATAATATTGAATATTTCCAGCTGCTCTGACATCTCATAGATTTTCAGAAGTCTGAGTTTCCTCTTTGCTGGCACAGATTTAAATGCCTTTCATTAGGCCTTGGTCTTCATCACACAAAATATCAGTGGTATATTCAGTTTTCATGATGAAGAGTGATCCTACTGGGAGAACATCAGTGAACTTCTGAGCTAAAACTGGTAAGCTTTGAGGGTTTTGTTCATTGGTGTTGGCAAGACTCTGGAACAGTTCCCTGCAGGTCTAATTATTTTTACTAGACAAACTCCCATTGCAATGAATAGGAGTTTTGGACTGTACTGTGATTTCAATGGACTTTATTTTGTGAGACTGTCATGTTGGAATAATTCATAACTTACCATGAGAAGGGACTGCACTGTGAGAAGGACGTGCTTGCTGGCGTGTCTTGTATAAGCAAGGCTATGCTCTAGCAATAGTTCAATATCACATTTTGACTGTGTATATTGTTTTAATTTGCAGTGTCTTGGCAGTTTGAGCAGTCACATTTGCTAGTGTTTGAAAAGAACAAGGGAAATTAAATATGCAAAAGCATTAGAGTACGATTCAGCATTTGACATAAAACCACAAAATTAAAGCAACCCAGATGTATGCCTGCTTCTCTGCCTTTTGTTTGCATCAACATGGCCCTCAGCTTTAGCTCTACTACATCTACCACTTTGAAGGGACAGTTCTGAGTTTGTGATTATTAAGAGTAATTTAATAATGATTTAAGGATGGACTACGGTGGCAGTATTATGCTTCAAACTTCTTTATTTTTTTTCCTTTTTTTCCTTCAAAATCATCCCTAACATCAGGGCCATGGGTAGGACTGTCTTTACTCACAGACCCTGACTTACAGAAGGTCCATGTGTCTGTGGGGGTCAGGGTTAATATGGTAGAGACTGGGAGAGAGCTTATTCTTTGTTCTGTGTTTTTCCTTGGTTAGCCTTGAGCAAGTTATTTCTGTTCCTTATGCCTTTCTCTCCCTCCCACGTTCTTTGTTCCAGAGCTTTGAGACCTGCTAGGGGTGTGCAGGAGTGGGATGTTCCCAAAATATTGCCTGCCATTTGATTTCCCATGCAACAGTTGATATGTTTGTGACACAGGTACTACTGCCTTTTTTATATATTCCTGGACCTCATCTTTGGAAAGGTCTTTCTTCTTGTCCAGCCAAAATGTAACATAAAAAAGGTTATGGTTGTTTGTATTTTCTGGGAGGGAAGGTGGTATTTTTCTGAGATTTGGTGCAGAAAAGAAGTTCAATTTCTACGCTGTTAACTTTTCATTAAAACCTCCTAAATTTCTGTGTTCACAAAGAAGTTCTTTGTGAATTTGTTGAGGTCAATACGTTTTTCACCTAAAAAACTTCTGGAAGAAGATGTTTAACCATCTTTCCAATAGTCTTGCTGGAGACAGTGTGATAGAAAAGCAAGGTTCAAAAGACACTGGGGGCAAAAACACTTCAAGTTCCTAGTCTGTATTCCTGGAGGTGGTATGGTCCCTCCTCTTGAGTGAGTTCAGAAGTGTGTTACAGCAGCACAGTGTTCTCCTATTGCACATGCTACACTTAAGCTTTGGGTCAAGGAGAGCATTTGATCTTCAGAGCTGTGTCTCATCTGCTGTTAGTGAAGGTAGAAGTATCTAGGAGCTGAGACTTGAGAATGAAACACAGGGGATCATGTTGAAATGCTCCAAGTCAAAGTTAATCACAACATCCTTTTCTGCTTTAAAATCTGTATTTAGAAAATTGGGCAGAATATCACTCCTTTTCCTGCAGCCTGAGTCTGTCTTTTCTGTTTTGATTGCAGGCTTTTTGGGACTCCCATCATTCTTGTGTGGAGACTGGCATTATGGAGCTACAACTGTGGCAGGGGGAGGCTGGGCTTGACAATAATACAATATTAAAAGATTATTGTAGGGAGATTGTGAAAGTTCAGACCTTTGGTACAGCTCTTAGGCTAGAATTTTATCCAGGCAGTAAAGTTGCAACAGTCCATTATCATTTAGATACAGAGCTGGTAGTCCAAGCACTACATATCCCAGTTCTGTTGACTGGTGAAAACTTTATAAACAAAGTGCAAAACACAAGACATCAGAGGTTTTATGAGGGCAGTGCTTGAGAGGAGTAAATAATTGCTCTATGCTTTTGTTTCCATGGGCACCCTCCAGTTACCACTATGAAGCAGGGATTATTGGCCCAAAAATTAATTCATTGATTTACAAATAAAGTGTGCAACACATCACAGTATTTTTTCCTTTGTATATAGGAGAAAATGTTGCATTATAGTTTTCAGATTACTTACTTGCTAAACAAAGTTAATGCAGTTTCACTTTGGTGTGTCAGTCAATAACTTCAATGAGTGGAGGATGTGGAGAGGAAAGAGAAAACTAAACAAAAACTTCCTACAGTCTGATCCTCTGCATATGAGTTGCACTTGCAAAAACCAAAGGAGAATAGTCTGCTCACAGAAGGAGCATCTAAGGGGGCTGCTGACAACCAGGATCGTGAGAAAATAGTAACGGGTTGTTTTAATCAATACGGAAGGAGGGATAATTGATTTTAGGGATAGCAAGGGGGTTACTCAGCCAATAATTAGCCACCTTATCAAAGTTATCTGGTAAAACCATGGATTATGCTGGACTCAGAGTCCTGACTTTTTGAGGAGAATTCAGATCTGGATTTTCCTCTCCCCAACACTCTTTGCTGCTGACACGCTGCCACAGTCGGTGCCCTTTGTTCTTTTTCACAGGCAAAGGGATTCTCTTCTGCTACGGCATTGATGCAGAGTTTCTGGGAAGAACCACCTTGTCAGTGTGTGGCAGGAGGCAGCTGTTCAGGAAATCTTTGTGCTAAGTTCCTTTTATGCTGAGTTTCTCTTTGTTAAAAGGGTACAGGGGGATTACAAAGTGAGTGTAAGAAGATTATCAAGTGGCATGTACATTTTGCCATCATCCCCATCTTTTCCTGTCCTCCAGAAAAGTCTTCAGTCCTTCTAGAACGCTTAAAAGGCCTTTGTTCTTAAAGGAGATGGTAGCCCCTTCTCAAGGCAGAAATAGTGGTGCAATTGTTACTGAGATGGTTGGTGAAATTAAGCAGGTGGCAATCCTTTTGCTGTAGTTCGAGGAGCTTTAGAGTGCTATCTTTATTCCCGTGACTAACTTAAGTCTTTTCTGCAAATACCTGACCATCCATCTCAGAATGCAAAATAATTTGTAGAATATGCTTTCTTTTTAATGTCTGGCCACTGCTTTTTCTGACTCATGACTGTTTCTAAACAGGGGATTGTATTTAGAAATAATATTTTGTGTCTTAAAGTAATTCCGTTCCACTAATGCTCTGGATGAGATTATTCTGTCATCTACTGGGTATGTAATTTGTTTGTGCTACAGCATTGTGCAGACCCCTTGGAAAAGACCAAAGCCTTTCCAAATTTTGATAAATTCAGATAATGAGAAAGCTTCTTCCCCATTTAGTGCTAGCTGAACATTTTTATCAGTCTCTTTTGAGCAAAAAAGTATTTTTGCCAAACTGAATACGTACGTGGAAAAACCTACTGAAGATAGAAAGATGCTCTGCATTTGCCAGAAAGAAAATGTATTTAATCTAATTTTACAGCAGGTGACCTCATATATGATAGGACTAAATGAACCATTCAGCATCTTTTAGTAAGTCTGTTGCAGAGCTAGGATCTCAAATTTTGTGCTTTAAGCCCTAATTCCAGAGTTTTGAACACAGAGTCATCTTGTTCCTCCTCTATGTCTTTAAACTTAGTTGGTCCCTACAATTTCCATGGACCCAATGGTAGTGTAATGGGTAGGAGTGTGTATGAACAGTCACAAGAACATTAACTGTATCCCTGTCTTTCCTGTTACTGATGAAGATCACTCAGACTTTCTGCCTTGGCTTCTTTAACTGTAGGATAAAGATAACTCTGCCTCTTCATTTTTGCATAATTCCAAAAGTATTATATGATGTTATCGTGCTTGCTGAACACTCAAGGGCAAGACCTGTGCTTGTTACTTGGCACTGTTAAAATAAATGGATTACTTGCATGTTAATGCATTAGATTTGCGGGGTTCAAGGCAGTGCCATCTGTGAAAGCCTCTGGGAACAGTGTTAAGGTCCTGCCCTAACACAGTTCTTACACACTTCTGTTGCCTTTGGAGAAGTTCTTTTGCACAGTGTTTGGTGTGTGCTGAAATATCTAGTTTAATTAGAAGGTAAGAACAGTGGATGAGATGCCAATTTCTTTTCGCATGCCTTGCAATACTCTCTTTGAGGGTTACACAAGAAATCATGGGTAACTTCATCAGATACAGAGAAGATGTGTTTGGAATTCTAATTTTCTTGTTTATGCTTAGACAACTCAAACTGTTCTCAAGGTATTTCAGTATAAAGCATAGAAGTTTCTAATTAAACTTATAAATCAAGAACACATGTACTGAAATATTTCTCACTGCCAGATGCAAAGAGTATTTATGTGATGTGTCAAAGAGCAAAAGGTGCTGTAGAAGCCACAAATAGTTGTTGCAGATCACATATTGAAATACTCGTGGTGTACAGGGCAGTTGATAAAAATAACCTTGTTCATACTGATGAACCTGCTTGGAGATGTGTATTATTTTTACATATAACTTCAGTGCATTCATCCTTAAATGTGTCTTTGCATAATGTAAGGAAGAGCACTCTTTATATCAGGTATCTGTCCTCAACTATTAAGTATCCCTCTATTGAAAAAAAAATCAAGTTGAAATTCAAAAATTACCATTCTCACTCAAAATAACAGGAGGGGAGTAATCAGACTAAATTGGTTTAATGTGTATGTTGTCCCCAAATGCCTTCCTTAATTCAGCTTGAAATATAGGCTGTCAGGCTTTCTATACTGTATGAAACCATTTTCTTGGAGGTCAGTCTAGAATCAGAACATGGACTAAACGATACTTTGTAGATAGAACATAACCTGTTACTCTCTGTTGAAGTTCTGAATTTGAAAGAGAGGTGGTCCTGCAACCAGGTCTGGCTGAATATCCCTGTATGTTTCCTTATAGGACTGATTAATGTCCCTGTAGCTGAGGTCCAATGTGTTCAGAAAGATCAGACTGGTATTGTGTTTTCATTTAAGTGTTTGGTTTGGTTTTGATTTGTTTTTAATCAGAAGGATGGCATTTGACCTGCTGGTTAGTGGATCCTGTTGCTAGGAGTAAATCTGACCCTCAGTAATTAGTGCTGGAGAGCTGCTTTAGGCTTCCAGCTCTGGGATGAAAGGTTAAAGTGCTGTGATTCTGCTCAAAATCCATTAACCAAACAGAGTCTTAAGGTGCCTTTGGACTTCCTGACCTTATCCAATCTCTAACAAACACTCTAAGTTAATCAATGAAACAGAGTAACTTCGAGGTCTTTACATCTACCTACTCTTTAGTGGTTTTAATCCAACCCTATAAGGGGAATAATTTTCTCCTGTTATTAGCATAAAGGCTGCTAAATCTCTGAGCTGAGTTTTGTGCATCTTGCTAGGATGCTGTTTTCCCAGACATTATTTTTAAGACTCCAGTGATACACTGTTCTGCTAGTAGGCACTGCTAGACCTGACAAACCCATTCAGCCATTTGGAGCCTAAAAGTACTTGACTAGCCCCAGCAGTAGGTGAGATTTTCACATGCACAGCTGTAACAATATGAAAACTCTTTGTGAACAGCATGCGCCATCTTCCTGTGAATGCATAAGCAAAAGGGACATGAATTATGTGTAAACACTGATAGGCTTGAAGCCCAAGAGGAGGGATGACTAAGTCGTGTCTCCGCTATAGATGCAGACATAATGAAAAATCTCAGGTTTCTTAGGGACACACAGAAGATCCCAGTGGTCTTGGCATTAGGAGGAGGCCCATCAAACAGCATTAGCAGACTAATTAAGTGTGCAGCTTAAACTTAATTTTCCTGGTAACACTAAGACGGATTAAACATTATTCATTTTGTGATGTCCTTGGTTCTTAGTATTTTTTGCTCGTCTTCCCACCTTGTCATTTTGTTTTATTCAGTAATTTTACTGTTTTTAGTTTAGGAAATGCACCTGAGCAGGATTTAAGTATAGGATTTTCTGAGCAAATCTTCATAATTTACAGCACCTGGGTTCCTATTTCTCATAAGAAAAACACTCTTAATGAAATAGGTTAATTATGCAAAGCGTGAATATAGCGGCTAAGTCTGTAAATGAGGAGGAGGATCAGTTTTATAAGGTGCAGTTTCGGTATTGTTCTGGTCCTTTTCCTGACATGTAAACTAGGTGAGTCTGTGTGTATTGGCACCACTATGAAACTGTAGCATATCAAGTATGCTGATTTGTGGTTTTACTTTGATTTCTGATACATATGTCTATTTGCAGTGCAAATATACAGTTTTACACAGGATGGGAGCTGCAGCCTTGTGCCCTGGTTCCTAATACATCTCTTTATGACTCTCTAAAGAAATCTCAAAATAAGATGCTTGGGGGTAAGGAGTTATTTTCTTGCTAGCTTTTTTTTTGTTTTGTTTTGGTTTTTTTGTTTGGTTTTTTTGTTTGTTTTTGTTTTGTTTTGTTTTTTAGTTTTGGGGTTTTTTGTTGTTTTGTTTTGTTTTTGTTTTTTTTGTTTTTGTTTTTGTTTTTGTTTTTGTTTTTGTTTTTGTTTTTGTTTTTTTTCTCTTTCCAGGGAAATATCTTTGATATTTGTAATTATTTAAGTAGTCTTGAAGTGCTAAATCTTGCTCTGCGTGTAAACCCAAATCCTGCAAATTGATGCCCAGACTCTGATTGCACATGTGGTGGGAGTTTGACTGACTTGTCTATTAATAGGCTGTACGAGACCTGTTCTTTTGGATCTGAATTCCATAATTCTGTCCCAAGGATTTAGTGGTCTCTTCAGTCTATCAGGAGATGAAACTCCTGGACATCATACTAAAACTTGTGTGTTCAGTGACAGAGTGGCCTGTTCAGAATTTGTCCTCTGGGCATCTGCACACTGATAATCTTTAATTATATTATCACATACTGCCTTTACGTCTGAGTCTCTAGGTAGATTAACAACTATAAAATCTCTGAAAGAGAAGAAATTGTAGAATGATCTGAAAAAGATAATTGTGATTTATTTCATTTTGTGAAATTAATGCTCTGATACAGGTTAGGATACTGGTGCAAGTCCAAGCTAAAGTAATAGGCTACCTTTTAATTCCTTTTATGTCTTTGAAATCTTCCATTAGTCTTTACTATACCAGAAATCCCCAAATGTGTCATTCTCCAACATAATAAATACAATCTCTGAAACATGATGTGTCCCAGGATATGTGAGAGGACTTTTTCCTTTGATTTTTTTGATTTGTTTTTCCAAGTGTATGCTTTTATTATTTTATTTTCCATATCCCACTGGGCTTATTTGAATGTGAAAGGTTGCTTTTCTACTCCTGCAACTTCTTCATTGCTGTAATCACATTGTAATGTTACAGAGGGAGGTGGTCAAGACAAGTATCAGACAATTTCTGTGATTATTGCTTTTCCCTTATTTGCATTGAATTACTGTTTCTTAGGAGGAACACTCAGTAGTGCTTTGTGCTTTCTGGTTGTAGAAGGGACAATTCTTGCTTGGAGAAACACATAGCCTGTTATCTGAACTGAGAAAAAGGAACAAACAGAAGTAATTTTCTGTCTAAATCAACAAAATTCCTAAAGATCATCAGAACAAGAGGAATTTATAAATAAATGCTTCATCATGGTGGTCATGCAAGAAGGATGGAGTGAAGCAGAGGCAGTTATTAAAGGCCTCCTCCTTTGGTTTGGTGACAGCAGCCTCTCTTCAGTCACATGGCACATTCATTTGATATTTTTCTTTGTAACTTGAGGGAGCAGGAACTGTGAAAAGATAAATGCTTGCAAACAGGTGGTGATTGATGTTTGTATGTGGCTGGACTTGCACCAGTCAGGTGAAGCCCATGGACTATTTTTACCTTTAAAACCCTGGTCCTGTAATGACAGTGTGAAAAATGAAAACTGCTCTAGTACCCCTGCCTTTTAATGTTCACAAATACTATTCACAAGTCAGAAAATAGTAATGCAATATGTCTCATTTCAGAGATGGACAGCTTAATCGATGTATAAATTTAGAGCTAATAAAGCATACCCTATTTTTTTGGGTTTTTTTGGTTGTATATTGTGTATACTTTGTGTGTTATCTGGGTAATTTGTTTCTGCCTTCCACCTTAGGAAGCAGTGGGATGGTGCTATTTATCTTGTTTCTTGTGAGAGATTTTTATAATACATATGCTGGGCTGCTGATAGAGTGCATAACAAAACAGTCATTGCAATTTTTACTAATCTGAAGCCATTTTCTTTAAGAAGCACCTAATGCAGAATATGGCTTGAACAGACAAAGTATATTTAGTTTGGGACTGGTGCATGAATTTTCCAAAGAGAATAGCTAATCAAAGAGTGAAGTTTATGGAATAATAATGTGATTGGAAGTGTCTTCTTTATTTATTGATGTTAGTTCTTGTTGAAAACAGGATTTTGAGAAGGAAATTGTCTGTGGGTGAAATTCTCCCTCCACACTGCTGAAGTATAACTTGTATTACTGGATATTATAAGCATTCTGAAGAGTTTTAATAGGTGAAAAACTACCGGGTAGCCCATTACAGGGGGAAGATTGTGATCCCAACCTCACTCCACACAAAACCAGGAGGGAATAGAGAAGAGAGAAGATGTGGAGGCAGTGGTGAGGTCGTGGTTCGAATCCTACTCTTTTCCCCCAAAACACAAGGACCACTATGAAACTCATCTTCCTCTCCTCAAGTGCCAAGCATGTTTTCTTGGTTTTGCCTCCTCATGTGTGCACAGGTACTTGTATATGCTTATGTTTAAGTAAAACTAAAATGCTTATCACTAGGAGACTCTGCTCTGCCTGCTGAGAAGAAGTATCTACTTGACAGCTATGTCATGTCATTTGAAGAACTGCTGGAACACATTCACTTCCTGAAACAAGGAGCAAGGCACAAAAGATGTAAAAGTTAGAATAAGATGTCAACTTCATGCTTTGTTACAGGGATGAATTTTAACTTCAAATTGTTTTTTAAGTAATGAAGTAACCATACCTTGCTTACCCAGTATCTTTTGTTTAGCATAGGACCAAAAACTCCTGGTAGAGGACAGGTTTGTGTCTGACACAGCTCTGCTTTCCTGCAGTACTTTTTCTAACTTGTTGAACAAACAAAAAAGTTGTAGTATTGCTATTATTATTATTACTACTGATATTACTTTTTACTTCATTTAATAGATTCCTGGTATCTTCCTCTGTGCAATGCAGCCTACCCATGTCAGCACTTTAAATTATTGAAGTTGTTTATTATTTA
Source organism: Megaceryle maxima (assembly GCA_024605025.1). Taxonomy (NCBI): domain Eukaryota; kingdom Metazoa; phylum Chordata; class Aves; order Coraciiformes; family Cerylidae; genus Megaceryle; species Megaceryle maxima. The sequence continues at coordinate 5,588 of JANHGN010015234.1, read as the reverse complement.
TTATGTGTTAAATGTTGACAATGTGAGACATAAAGTACGTAGGCTGAAAGAGAGGCATTTACGCAGATGTAATTTACGCTTTTTGTGAGCTGCATTTGTAAGAATTCTGAGCTTTCATATTTGCAAATCTCAGGTTGGTGGGTTTTACAGGCTATTCAACTAATTCAGTCCCATCTTTCAAACATCTGTCGCCTCTGAAAAGTTCTCAGTGTAAAGAGGAAACTGTTATTTATAAGAAGAAACTGTCAAAGATCAGCTATGTTCAACAATCTGAAGCATCGCTTATGTACATCAGCACTAAACTATGCTCATTTGGATAGCATGAATGGCTAATTTTAGCTTAAAATTGGAAGCAATTATGGGTTCAGGAAGAAAAGTGGGGCTGTATGTCATTAGTAATTGATTTCTTTTGTGGAAGAGCTTGAAATGAGCTGTTAAGATGAAAAATATTGTTAAGTGATGCAACCTGTTGCATGCAATATGCAGATGTTTCCCAGATTTGTGTCTATGTGTCTCAGGTGGACGGATACTTCTGTTGTCATTCCTCCTCTGACTCCCTAAAAACTACTTTCCCCTCCTGAATCTTTTAGCTTCTTCAGAAACTCTTAAGCTGATGATAACTCATACTGAGAGCATTGTGCAACTCGTGTACGAAGAAGAGAGTGATGTGCCATGGCATAGGAAGCTGTGAGTCGCTTGGTAAGATGTTGCTAGCTTTCAGTATCACAAGGTCTCACAAGTAAATAATTGTACTACTTGTGCATCTTACGGTAAAGTACAGAGGCCAGTCCAACAGGACAATGATGTTTTGGACACTGATAGTAAAAACTTGTGTACAGTATTAGTAGGGATAGAGCTGACTGCAGCAATGTACTCCTGCTCCTTCTTTCCTTCTCTGCTTCTTGGAGCAGTCTGTGATCTTTCAAGGGAGTGTTCCTTGGCAGTCTAAGGAATAGCTACTGGGTCAGGAATCCTGACCTCTCTCAAATGAGTCAGGTTGAAGAAATTGCCTTGCACTCATTTTTCACTGAACCTCACCTTCTCAACTGCAGATCAGCTGCTAGGACTGAGTTGTTATCCTTTGTGCTGCCAGTACTGTACTGTCCTTATTGGGGTACTTAAGGGCTAGCCAAAGGAGGGAGTTTATTGTCCACAGAACTGATATTATAAAAGATGCCTTCACTGACCACCATCTCTAGGAATGCTTTGGGCTAGTAAAATAAAGCATATTTGTCTCAGTGGAGCAGCATGTGGGGATAGGAATGATGAAATGATTGTTGTGTCTGGAAACCAGAATTTCAAGAGACTCTGTTGGAGAATTTCAAGACTCTGTTGGATCTGTGTTCTGGGAAGGGTTATGTTTACGTGGTCTTTTGCAAACAGATGTGAACTGTGAGTCTGGGCTGATTAGTTTAAACTCTGTCTTGTGCTGATGCAATGACGTGGCTTTTGGATTAGAGCTAGATAGTATCCAGTTATTTTGGTGTGTGGACAAGGTGAGTGTGTATCTGCACAAGATCATATAAACCTGCCAGGAGGAATCCAGTTCCTCTAGCATTATGTAATTTGAGGCCATTTGAGATGTGCAAGGGTATCCAAGACATCCAGTAAGAGGCTGGCAGCAATAACACAGGACCTACATCTGACCCATGCTTGTCTGGAGAAGCAGCTAGCAGCCAAACAGGTTTCCTGGGGGCTTCTAAGAAGGGCTAAACACTTATGTGAACCACATTCCTGCTTTGCTGTGCAGAAGGTTGAGGAGCAGACTTAAGACAAGTGCACAATTTTTTATATGGCTGCCTGGGACAGATGGTCTGTCCTCCAAGGGGTTAGGCTGAAAGAGGATTTACTGTCTGTCTATGAGAAGTCCATCTAGAAAATGCAAGTTTGCATATGTCCAGGAAGCTTAAAGCCAGAGGTGTTCTGTGGAGTTCTAGTTTACAAAGGCAAATACATTCGGCAAAGTTGGCTGAAAAAGAAGTATTTACAGTTTTCTGAATGCTTTATTTGATTTGGGTTCAAAGCTGTCAGGATTGCTAATTTCATGAGCAGCTGAGGGGTGAAAAGCCTCTTCAAATCTTGGAGGATATCTGCCAAGTACATTTGCTGTGGGACTAGCACACCTTGCTAGCCAAGACAGCAGAACAGTAAGGAGTCCAGGGTTCACTAAAGAGTCTTTTGTGGATTAGGTCAACATTTGTCAAGACATTTTTTTTAAAACAAAATTTTCAAGTCAGCAAACCATTTTTGATGACCTTGTTTCAGCCAAAAACTTCCAAGAGTCTCTGCTTGCAGAGTCTGAACCACACACAGGAGACACTTGGCATGACTATTTTCTTTCCTTAGGACTCTTTATGGCAAGAAATATTACACAAAGATTCCATTTATCTCATTTTTGAAATTCATATGTAGGATTTATTTATGCCTCTGACAGAATGTAGGCTGATCTCCAATCACTAATCCTCACTTTCCTAAAGACAGAAAAGATCAGTGTAAAATTCTTATGGCAGAAAAAAATAGATGTTTGTATTTAGGCAGTCAATTGGTTTCTCTGACTATATAAAAATTGAGTCTTAATGATCATTATATCAAACTTTTCCAGTTTGGTGTCTCAGTCTCATGACTTTCTGTCTGGCTACATGGTAGTTCAGTGTATTTCTGTAGTGTATAGCCTCTGAACATACTGAATCAGCCCAAAATTTAGATCTAGTTTAAAACAACAGTATTTCCATATCTTACAAAATATTACAAAATACTTAATGTATGGTAAAGTAAAATCTCGTAAGAGATAACTTCACTTACTACTGTTTTTTTCCCCCTGGAACCTCATGACTCTGGGGCCCCACACTTGAACTGTAGACAATTTTTGTTTTCAACATTACTGGTTTAAATTTAAAGAGACTCCAATCCCTTTTATGCTTGTTTCCTAAGGGAATGAGTTTTCGGATTTTATTCTGCTTGACTGTCAGTCTTTTAATAACTTTTGAATCTATGGGCTGATTTCAGGCACCTGTGACACAGGATATCCACCTTTCAGTATTACATTCCTACACATTTTGTGCAGATCAACATCTAGGTTAAGGAGAGAGGTTTTATTAGAAATCCCTCCAAAGAAACGACGAGGATGCCCGCTATCCCTTCCTTGGGGTAGCAACCACCCAACCAGTCGGGAAGTTGGTGTGGACAGCTTAGTTAGCTGTCACACTTGGGCTGTGATAGTGGGGGACCTGGAAATGTGAATCCAGAATGGATGTGGAAAAGTCTGGGGATGTAGGAAGGGGAGAGGGTTAGAAATGTGTGGGTTAGAAAACATGGGGAAAACTGAGATGATACAGTGCCTGTGATGAGAAGACACTGAAGAAGGTGGGCTTATTGTTGGAGTGTGCCTGAAATGGGGATATTAAAGCCAAATCACTAAGGATATTTTGCTCAATATCAATAGGGAACTAGGTTTAGACTAAGGCACAGAGGGGAAGGTAAGATGCATTTACAATTTTGTTTGTGTATTCTGTATCCTAGCTACTTGGTGGGTGACAATAAGTAGTTAGAGAACTGAATATTGAGTGTTTGATGATCATCTGTCTAATTTTAGCCCAGACTGACTGTATTTCATGTCTTGATTTTTTCTATATTATGGCATTGGTTGAATACAGTATTTTCTAATCTTTATAACTAAACAAATTCACATAGTGTTTTTAACAATAAGTGGTTTGTTTGGATGCATTAACATCAATTCAAACTGGTTTTAGTGTCCCTCCACACATATGACCAAACTCTTTCAGAAAACTAGATTTATTCTCTTTGTGAGAAAAATCTTAATAGAAACTCCCATTACCCAGAATACTCTACCTGAGAAAATTTCTAAATTTCAACAAGTTTTGCTGTAAATAAATGCAGCTCTTGGAATATCTCATAGTGTGTTATGGAGCTTGCTTACCATGTTTTCAAAACCTTTGCAACAATTCAAAGAAATTATTTGATGTTTTACTCATGTGCTAGTGCTTCAGGAAAGGAGTATTTGCAAGGATTTACTGAAAGAGAGCACCAGACTGAGTGACATTTTGGTTTTGAAAATGCTATCCTTATACTCTATTTATCTGTTTTGTAGCATGATGTGTTTTGATCAAGAGGATTTTTTAGGTAGAATAAAATGGAGAGTATGAGACAGATCGACCAGCAACTGCTATTTAACAGGCTCTGTCCACTGGCCTAGCTTATTAAATGTAGAGTGAAACAACTAAAGCACTAGTGAAGAATATGTCTCAGTTTTCCATGAAATGAGCTCCTGGATTTTGCTGGTAGTGGCTGTTGTTTTTCATAAGAAATTGGTAGAGTTTCTCATTAAACAAAAGGCAATTATATGTATTAGTAATAATGATAGAATCATGTAAAAAAAAAAAAGAAAAGAGAGAGAATGAAGAAAATACCCCCTATGGATGTAATTTTAGAAATGCATTATGCAAGGGGTTAATTTGAGAGCTTTTTTTTTTTTTTTCCTCATTTTGAAAGCTTTGCTGTAATTTTGTATGAAATTTGAGATCAGTGAGTCTATAATATCTTATGAATAATTTACAACGCCAACAGTCTTTCTGTGGAAGAATACTAAATTAATTAAGGCCTGGAGGAATTTCCATGTGTTTAAGCCACATTATATCTTCAAGGTTTTACTGCTTCAAAGTCACTGAGATGAACTCCTGCCTTTTCAGGTGTTAATAGTCCCAGGAAATCAAAACTGGTGCCCTTGCTTTAGCCTAGAAAAATGAAAGAGCGTGAGTGTGTGTGTTTTGTGTGAATCTGTTAAAATGATAGTTCCTTATGCTCACTTTGTTCCCTCACTTTTCTGGGATGTTGTATTTAAAAGAATTGCATTGCCATCAGATGCCCACAGGTATTTTGTTGCCTGGGTGGCACACTGCATAAAGAGCTGGCACGCCAGCTCTTTATGGTGGCTCATTTCATGGGGGGAAAGGAGGTGGAGGCCATCTCCTGACAACAGGAACTACCCATAACTGAGCTTACCCCTGTTCTGAAAAGCACAAAAATAACTTCTAACCACACCAGCCTGTGCAGAAAAGGATTTATTTGGACCAGTGAAGGCTGGATAGGATGAGAACACCAACCTGCCACAAACATTATTTATTTAAACAGGACAAAATAGCTGCTTTCCAGCTGCTCTTGATGCCCTTGAGTTGAAATACAAATAGAGAAAACACATGTGCCACTACAATCAGCTGAAGATGTTCCCCTTCCCTGAAAACCAGTCAAGCATAGCAAAAAGGAAATAAGTCCCACTCTCCCATGGCTAACCACACTTATCATCTTCCCCTTGTTTCCAGCTGCTGACCAACTAATTTTATTCTCTGTAAGAAACTCTTCATTTAGGCTTTCATTTGGTACATCATTTATCGGACCAGCCTAATACTTACATATATCCAGGCCTGGGCTCATAGTTACTGTGGTCTTCTTGCACCACTTCTGTGCTATCTCTGCTTTAAGGATAAGGAACTGGAGTGCAGAGTGAAGAGGTTACTTTGCTGAAGCTTCATAAGGACATTGATAACACATTATGGCACTAAATTTATACAGCA
>JANHGN010015233.1:77270-100131 GCA_024605025.1 Megaceryle maxima | reverse complement strand
GGGGAGGAGCGATCTAGGGGAAGAGGGGGGGCGCCGAGGGCATGGGGGGGGGGGGGGGGGGGGGCGGGGGGGGGGGGGGGCGGGGGGGGCGGGGGGGGGGGGGGTGAAGAGTACTGTTAACCAGATCAGTATCACCCATCTAATGCTGACAGCAGTCCTGCCACAGAGTGCCTCTGAGGGCACTGCTTGGGGAATTCACAGTTCCAATACTCCAAAGAATAATTTTTCTCGGGATAACATGTTTTGTTTATTTGCCAAAGAATATATTTGATCAAAGATCTCAGGGCTTATCTGTCTCGATACTTTTGTCATTGATTATACGATGTCTGTATTTTCTAGGTCACTTACATATTAAGCTTATATATGAGCATGTCAAAGAAATGTATTCACTAATGTATGTTTAATGTGAATGCATCTGAACTATTATTCAAACAATGAATGTTTTTTACTCCTTAATACGGTCCGCTCAACTCTGTTTGAAAATTAACATCTCTTATTTTAATATTATCCATAATCCTGAATACTATCAGCACATATAATAGGTTTAAAAAAACATTACATTTACAGTTCAGTCTTATACTCTGATGCATGTTTTTCACTAATTAACCTATTTTAGTTGTTTTGTATCCCAAGATGCTCTGTATTCATCATTTATATGCTCTATTTAACTCTTTTCAGGCAGAAGACAATATGAATATATACAAGCAAGCTCCTGCATATGTTACCCTAGTGAATTGCTCATTGTTTGATGGATGTGCTAGCTGGAAAGCGATTAGAACTGAATAGAAAAATTCTTGTTCTCTTGTTTAAAAAAAATATATATAACCTTTTCTAGGATACAGTGTTCCTAAAACTGACAGAGAGACTTTATATGAAGTCAAAAATACATACTGAAATTCCCCTTTTTTAAAAAAAAAGATATTTTCAAAATTGTCATAGGGCTAATATCTATAATACACTGTGAAATATTATAACACTCCTATACACCAGATATTGCAAAAACATTAATGTTGCCTCTGTATTGTCTCCACAGAGTATCTGAAAACATTTATGTGTTTGGAAACCTGTTTTACCAAAAATATTTGAACCTGAATTGTGATTCATATTCCCACAAACTGATTTGGTAAGTAGACGTCATTTCTTTTCCATCATTCAGTAAGATTAAATTGAAGATTTTTTACTGGAATTATCTAGATGTTTCAAAGTGTTCCTATAGGAATTTTTCCTTTCACACATGGAGAACAGAATGTTACTGATATTCAGAACTGTAATGATTTTAGCAATGCTAACTATCTCTGGCAACCAATGTTTTCCTCAATTCTTCATAAAGTGATAAACATTTTTAATGCCCAAGAGGTTTGAATGCCTGTTCTCAAAAAAATGGTGTACATGTCCTTAATATAGATTTGAAAATTTCAACCTGCTTATGTAATAATGTACAGTTTCACCTTGGATGAAATACATTATTAAGTAAGTATAATGTAATCTCCAAGCCTTTGGTTTTTCCTTTTATTGAGGTGGTTATGTGTGATTTTTTTTTTTAATTTCTTTTTTTTTTCCTGGCATGTATTTCTCATGACTAGATGGACAAGCTATAAGTTCTCTCAGTATTTAATCTTAATAGTCAGATAAGTCAGAAAAGGGGCAAGGGAAATGTCCTTGGTTCTTATGGAAAAAATGGACTTGTATGGTATAATGTTTTGAAAAATATATTTTAAAAATCCAGTCACACAAGAGTAAAATCCATTCAGTAATGCATCATAAATATCTGTACCATCTACTTTGGGTACAGAAGACATGCTGGCTTCTTTTTGTTGTTGTTGTTGTTCAGTAATATGAGATGTTACATAATGCTTATGGTACTGCATTGATTTTTTTGCCTGAAGGATGTTTCCTGAAGTCACTAGCATTACATTTAGAGATGATACATATGCAAGATGAGTAATTTGAGTATTGAGAAGTTTTAAATGGGCGAGAATTAAATCAAGTGAAATATCCAAGTTTGGACTGTAATTTCATTTTGAACTACAAAGAGGTTTAGGCTGTGTGCAAAACTGTGCTCACTCCTCTTTTCTTACACTGTATGATGTGAAAAAAAATTATCATTATATAATTTATTGCACTGAAAATGAGAGTTATAATTAGATTTGTTTCCATCAAAGCCTATCCTAAAGCTCCTGTTAGAAACAAGTAGGCAGATTTATTTTACTAAAAGGGCACTGTAAGAAATACATCAAGTAAAATACAATTCAGTGCCTATAAGCCAATGGATGAGAATCATAAAACACCTTTATTCAAAAATATTTATTGAAAATGGATATTTAGAAGGAAGAACCCTGTGGCTGGAACAGAAATTAAAATAATTTCCAATGCAAGCACAGACATGAAACTTCAAAAGATGAATTTGAGACTGGGTAGAAAAGGGAGCAAGAAAAGTTTCTGTTTGGAACAAGTAATTATCCTTTAGATTTTACTCCACAATGTGTGGATGCACTAGTAGCCAATTTAGCTTTAAACACAAGCCCTTCATTAATTACTAAACTCTTTCTGTTTCTGTACATGAATTACATATTCTAAAACAACACCATGCTGTGAGAATGTTTTTAATATATTATTTTATAACTTCACATTAATTTTCTAAACACAGTAATCATCAGTGAATTAATATATATGATATTTTAAAGGAAATTCTCTCTCTAGTATTGTCAATATCAGATTAATCTGCAGTCTGAACTTTGGGGTACAAATTCTGGAAGGATTGTGATTCTTTGGGAGAATTCAGCTTCAAACTAGAAATAGGTCATTTATTAAAAAAGCCACAGAAGCAGGAAAAATTCTTTCCTCCTCTGGCATTTCTCCTTTTTTTTTTTTTTTTTAGCACCCTATTTTTTGCTGGTATGTTAGAATTCATTCATCATGCTGAGGTTTGTTACATGTTCATTTTTTTTTGTAATTGACAGGCCAGGGTAGTTCTATCCCTTGACTTTCACATTTTATTTTCCATTGAAATGTTTACTGCCTTGTTCTGATTATCTGTGCCAGTGAAAACAGAATGAAAAAATGGAGGAGTGATGTCCTCATATCAGAAAAACTGCATGGAGAACAAAGATCACAAGGGCAGACATAGGAGTAAGGATTATTCAGAGCTGATTTGTGAGCAAGTGCAAGGGCTGGCTTCATTCCTAGATAATATTAGCCAGTAAATGTGGGAAAGTCAAGTCTGCCATTTTCCTGGGACAGCTCAAAGGGATTCATAAAGGGAACCATAATTCCTAAATGGGATTCATCATACAGATCAATAGCTTGGGTGAATGTTGACAGTATTTAAAGCTCAGCACAGCATTTCAGGTTAGATGCCCCCAAATAACGATTTGTCAGCTTAGAATTTATTAGTGTTCAAGTTTCAAACTTTGGGCTTTGTGTGAAACTAATTGAATATTGTACTATGTTATACAACACGTATACTTTTTAATACATTTTAACTGATCCAAAAGGGCACATATATTGGATGTGGACAGATAAATCATTTTGCCCACGGTGGCATTCTCACAGCCTGATTTTTGAGAGTTGCAGTCAGCTCTGTACAGTGAACATAGCAGTATTGGGAGACAGCTGTAGAGGACTGACTGTTCCCAGGTGTTCCATGAAGTTTTCTTCCCTAGACTCACTGTACAAGACAGATTTAAGCCTTATGTAATACTGGGCCTTATGCAAGGACATTTGACCCTTCTGTGTTCACTAAAAGTCACTGGAGAAGGCTGCAGGTATTCCTCTGCTTTTTAAATTTTTTATTCACAATATTTAGAGTCTAACAACTGAATCTGAAAAAGCAGCAACTGCTGAGAGCATCCTTATTTCACAGGGAGCATTCATAATCTTTGAGAACTGATGCTTTCCTGTGTGGATTTGGCATTGTCAGCTTGCTTTCACTGCTTTTTTTTCCAACTGTTTCCTCTACTTGTCATTGGTGTCAAAAGAGAAATAAGACAACTGATTCAAAGGTCAGAAACATCATTTCAGATTTGATGAGTCAGTGACAATAGAGCCTGGAGAAGTGGCCCTTGGCAAGTTTAAAAGTAGTGACAGTTTTGCTGGTGAAATAGTTACAGGCAGCTGTGAAGGAGGTTTCTTTCTGCATAGGAAAATAAATTATGAACTAACACTTCTGTAGATGATACATGAAACAGATTTGATTAAGGACAAGATTGGTTTTTATACTCTGAAAAGTGTGGAAGGTTTAATTATTACAGCTGTTCCTATGAATAGGTCATGCTCACCAGCAAGTGGTAGGAAGCAGGTCCCTAGGATTGAATCTCACCCCTCATATGACACAAAATAATAGAGCTTTTTCCCAAACATATGCCTTGTCTTGCCTAAATATATCCCTCATGTAAGTGTCCTTCACAACCAGGAGACACACTGCTACTTAAATGGCACCAGTAATGTTCTGGGTTTTTTTTTTTTCTCCCTAAAGCAAGGAAGAAAACAGAGAATAACATTGAAATATAAATCCTGTGTTAATAAGGACGTGACATTTCAGTGATCAGACTGCTATTTATTGTTTTCCTCCTCAAACTGAAGATACAACTTAAAATGAAAGTAATGAGCTGCATGAAGTCACACAACAATGTCTCCTGTGTTACTGATCCTCAGCTAGCAAAAATATATACACTATCCTACAACCTGGCCTCTCCATTCATCATTTAATCACTGGAAAAGCTAGAAGAGGAATCAACATAAAAATGCATTTCTTACAGGGGAAACCACTGACTGTGTTACTCACTTTGATTTGCAGTACAACTTCACCAAAAATGTACAGATCAAATTTCTTTCCTGTGACTTAAATGTAGAGTCTAAAACAGAGAGGCTACCTCTGAAAATATTAATAAAAACTTTCCTGCTTTATGCTTTGATTCTTGCCTAGAGTAGGAAACTAGTCATGGAAAAAGTAGGTCACTGAAATAATTGCTGTATTGAAAATAATGTAGCCTGACAGTTCTGGGGTTGAGCTACCCTATGTCCATTGGGCTGTAGCAGGTTTGGAGTCTTTGTGTTAACATAATGATGGCAGTTTCTAGTATTTAACAATTGTGTACTTATGCCTAACTTCCTATAAGAGGTACTTTTTTGTCAGGTAGATGAGATTTATTTTCATTTTTTAATTCCTCTGATTTTTCCACAAACTTTAAAGAAGATGGGTTTCTTCGTTTAGTAACATTGCAGTTCACTTATATAACAGATGTTTTCATTGAATAGAAAAAAATTAAAAAAAAGAAAAACAACGACACCACCAAAAAAATCCCCACAAAGTCAGAGGGAAGGTGGAAAAGGGGACCCAAAGGCCAACTGAAGGTTAGATTAGAAAGTCTTTATGTTGCATTAATTTTCAGCTGTTGCCTTATCTTATACACATGATGTACCAAGGGACAAAGGTTTGACTGTGTGAAATATGTTTTCCATCATCTTGTAATCTCATGTTAAATATGTGCCGTATAAAGAAAAAAAAAACAAAACCACAAAACAAATATCTTAAAGGAATGTTTTAAGCATACTAGTAAATATATTCATTTCTAAATCATTTATGTAGAGTAAAGGTAAGAATAAGGTTATGCCTTCCAGTAAAGATACATAAATCAACAGGACAAAATGTCTCTACAAAACACAGAAATGAGCTACAAATCATATGTTTTTCTGAGGACCAAATTAGAAAAATAAAACATGATTGCAGTTTTAGAGACAATGCTATTTCTTCTTACGTTTCACAGTTCTATTTATAGACATCCAAAAGCTCTAGTGTGTTAAAAGCCATTCCTCATGAATTATACATTTGTTCTTTTTCACTTGGCTATAGTGCCTTTGTCATATGAGTTCTCAAAATACTGAAGATGTATGTATGGTATGTTGAGATTTTTTGTTGGCACTATGCACAGTTGACTGTTCATGCTTTTTGACTTGTTTTGTATATGATATGTTGACTAGATTATACACTTCCTTGTGACAGTGATTTTTTTATTATTATGGTGTTCTCAGATCAAGTGCATTGCTTCTGCCTTGTCTCTTTTTTTTTTTTTTTTTTTTTTTTTTGATTAAGAGTTTAGGAAGGTGGGTATCACATTTTTAAAAAAAATCATCTTTAATTTTTAAGGATTAGTAGGACAAATATGTTCTTCAGTTAGTCTCCTGGCTGGCCCTACACTTTACAGAGAAGTAGGAGACACTGATCAATTGGTGATGTTATTGGGCTAAGTATTCTGGCACCTCTTAACCAGATGATGTTGTAAAATGTTTTAGGCAGCCATCTTAACTCTTGCTTTCATGAACAGCACATTGGGAAGAATTTATTTTCCACTTGCTGTTTTATTTTTGAAATTATATTACCAAACTTTTATATAATTTTCAAGGTATGAAAATGTATATACTACAACCCTCAGCTGTCCATCTGCAAGTGAATGGTTTCCAGTCACAGTCCCCTCCCCAAAACTGTCCTGCATGCTAATGAGACATTTGATTATATATATATATAAAGTCAGAGATAAGTAACCTTCAAAACCACATGTGTAATCTATATAATTTCTCATTATGGTGTTATTTAATTGGTGGCATAATTCAGCTCAAACGGATGATTCTGCCCTGTTTAGCAACATAATCTAAGGTGTGGGCTCTCTTTTGTGTTGTGCTAGGGATGACTTGTGTCACATTCAGTAAGTAATTTACTTTGTTCTCTCTGTCTGGAAAATGAGCATGAAAAACCTATTTCACTAAAATACTCTGAAGGGAATAGATCATCTTTTGTGAAGCATTCAGGCACACTCATGGAAGTCAGATAAGAATCTATCAGAAATCAATGAATTTCATGAGAGAACATTTTCTTCCATTGAGAGGACAAATGAATGTACTTGTTTCTCATTTTCATAAAACCATAGAATGGTTTGCATTGGAAGGAACATTAGAGATCATCTAATTCCAACTTCGCTGACATTGGCAGGGATACCTCCCACTAGACCAGGTTGTTCAGAGGCCCATCCAACCTACTGTTGAACACAACCAGTAATGGAACATAAACAGATTCCCTGGGCAACCTGTCCCAGTGTCTCACCACCCTCATAGTGAAGAACTTCTTCCTGATTTCTAATCTAATGTCAATGACATTATCTCACTCCAAACAGGTCATTAAAATAAATCAGAATTTTACCTCTTTCAAATCATCAGTTTGTGTGGTTTGTGTTTATATTACATAATTTGAGTTTTGACTTTCAAAACAATGTTATCTTTATTAAGTTTTTCAGATGTGTTCATACAGTAGAATTTTTCTGAAATGGAAATTTTGAGTGATGATAACTATTGTGAACATGTGCCAGAGCTCAATTTTTACTTGATATGCTATGCATCTCCTTCTGTATATAGCCTAAAATAGGGAGGGGGAAAAAAAAAGTAAAAAATAAGCTGAATATATCTTTTTCTTACATTGAGAAACTGAGCTGCAAATTCTCCCAACCTGTAGCAGTATTATGATGATATAAAGCTAAATCTTCTTCTTTCTTGAAGACTTTATTCTGAAAAATTTAAAGTATTCAGATCAAAATGCTGATTTAAAAAAATCAGTGTATTGTATTTTATCAGTAATTTGGATGGTGAGAAAAGAAAGCTAGATGATATATGGATAACACTAATATAAACGAACTAGATAATATTTCTGTAATGTGGAAGATAGAGTTTTGGAGTTAGAAAAATAATGAATGCAACAATATACTACTGACTGATTTTTATGTCATTGCCTATGATTTTGTTTTCTTCCAAGTCCTAAGAACCTGACACCATGATTAACTTTCAAGTATTTATAGAGTATCTTTACCCAAAATAGAAAGCACTATATCTCTTTTCCACCACAAATCTGTGGAAATAGGGTCACATGGCTTTCACAGAATGTTTTACCAATAGTATCAGAAAACTCTTTCCAAAAAGTAAACTGTCCCCCAGGCCCATCACTAAATTTGTCAAATCTTGACTGGTCTGTTTGCACCATTACCACTGCAGATCAAGGGTCAGCATGAAGCAGGAAGAAACCTGTCATTTGAAAATGGAGTCAAAAGGGTAGAGAAGGTGAGGCCATGGGGAGGGAGGTGAGCAGGGTGACTGTGCTCTGAGATGTTGCAGTGTGGGGGAGTGAAGCTAATCCTTCCTGATGTGGTGACTGGGGGCTGAGGGAAGCTGTGGCCTCTCGGAGGAAAGGACTGCTCTCTCCCACAGTGGTACACATGTGAAGCTGTTTGAAAACAGCCCTGAAGAAGAAAACAAAAACTAAGGGTTCCGTTCACCCCTTCAGTTATGTTTTAAGTACCAAGATTCAAACAGTTACATGAGAACTAGACACTTTAAGGGACAGCTGTATTGGTGATGGGTTTTCTGCAGCTTCATGTCAGTACAACTACCAGGCAAACACGGAGGATCTAGCATTTTCCAGAATGGTACAGTTATCTGTACCATGCAGAACAGAAGAGGTTGCAATAGTGAAGGAGCTATGCAGGAAGGCATATGTCTGTTAATACTGCAGAAACACCTGCAATTTCCAGGACAGATACAAGAAGAGGTGTGACTGCAATGTTGTAGCAACTGAAAAAGACTGATGGTGTTATGGTGTCTTGCTGCTTCTAACAAATGATAACCAGTGCAACAGCAGTTGCAAAGATCATCCCAAATAGGTCATCTTCAGACAGCTTAGAGTTGTTTATGGTTTAATTTAGTAGTTCATGCAGGTTTTAATAGTTGGGTTACTGGAGTGAAAACAATATTGCATTAATTCTCTTTAGCTCTAGAAGGCTTTTATTGTCTTCAGTCAGTAAACAGGAAAATAAGACAGCAAAATTCCACTTCTATTTGGGAAAAGAAGCCACAGAGAAATTTCAAACCACTGTTGTATATTGATTGTCAGCTTTATAATGCAGACTAGTATTCTATACTGTGTAAAAATAAAAATGAATCCATGTGCTGGACATGGCAATTTAAAGTTAACTTTAAAATAAATTTGGCTTGACTTAGATGTTGTTTTCATTTATCTTTGCTATAGAGGCACCTAAGTACATTTTTTTTAAGATATCATTGTAAAGAATGCAGGAAATACTGTGAAAAAGCAGATGCTGCATAGCTTCACAAATAATTTTTGAGTGCAGACTTGACTGAAGTGTTACCATCATTTTCCTGCATGTGTTTCCAGGAGGAGGAAATGTGCCATACCAGTGTCTTCTGGCAAGTTTGTATTCATCACGATAAGGAGGGATTAAATTCACTTTATTGAGCTTCATGGGGATGAAGTTGAAAGAAATGCCAATCATGCTTCCATGCATTCAACACTAAATTGTTTGTGTGGTGCGAAGTTAGTTTCTCTTAACCCTGCAATATGCTGGGACTGTACAAAAATTGCCTATATATCATGACAATCAAACAATCCAAGACTGAAAAAGCAACTTGCAAATAGACTTAGAAGGCTTTAGATGCTATTCAAAAGCCTCTTTGACAATTTTCCTAACTAAAGCTTTCCTAAACTAAAAGCAGAGACATTAAGAAGTGGGTGCATTGAAAAGAAAGGTATTTTCTCTCATAAGAGTTTCTGGAAAAAGAAATGTTCAAGTCACTGGAGAAGATTTTTTTTTTTTTTTTTTCTTTTTTTTTCTTTTTTTTTTTTCCCCCAAAGGAAGTTGAGAAATTAGGAGATTGATTCATAAAAGACTCTGAAGACTCTGAATATGGGTTTTGAAGGCTATAGTAAATATAAATCTGCAGGACTCACTGACAGAGATAAAAGGACACAGTTCCCTTTTACTTTAGAAATGTTATCTCTAATGTGAACATGATTCCTAGCTGAAAGTCAATGTTCTTTCCTTGGCCAAAGATCAGATCAATGGTTGTCCTGGAATAACAGGTACTTTGCATTCAGGCACATTTTGAGAACACCAAAATGAGCTAGTATGTAAATAAAACTGATTTGGAGAAATGCAATACGTATTTACAGGAAGGTTAGGTGGATGTTTGATACATTGTGTTTATCCATCTGCTTGAAAATAATCAGCTACATTAAAATTACAGCAGACATCTACCCTCATACTCTGCTGTCGAGCTGGAAATGTGGAAATAGTTTATGGGAGTATGTATTGAATCCTTTATATTAAAACTATTTACCCATCTATTAGAACTTTAGGCAAAGTCAGTAAAATGGAGGATACAGAAATAAACAAAATTAAGTTAACCGAAGACATGCATTTCATAAAGTACATGCAGTTAAATTTATATTGCAGAAAAGTCTCAAGTTAGTCATTATTATTTTAAGCAGAGTGAAAATATGACAATACTTGAAATACTGAATTTCAGTGATTTTATGTAGAGGACATTAGGCTATGAACAGTGGTAAAATGCTAGAAGGTTCAGAGGTGTGACTAAATAGACAAACTGGAAAAGCTCATTTCTCTCTGATTAGAGGAATCGGCAGTGGAGAGGATTGCTGTTAATTGGAGAGGATTGTGTCTGCCTCCATCAGGCAGGCACAGACAGCCTTTTCCTACCCCAGCAACAGCTCAGTGCCTCCTGGCTGGGGGGTGCCCCCAGTAGCTGCAGGTTTTTCTCACCCTTCTGCTGGCAGTGTGTGGCAATAGCTGGGCAGATACTGCCTGAACCAGGAACAAAGTTGATTGCTCTGTGTTTAGGTATCCTGAAGTTTTCTTTGAACCAAGAGCTCTAGAATATACAAGCTCAGGATGGTTTTGATTGGCATCAACAGCAGGGTTCTGGTACATTTAGAATTGCAAAATGATAGAAGACACTATGACATAAGACACTAAGATTGTGGCATGCAAATGATGAGAGAGATGGGGAATGGAAATAGGGGAGTATCTTTCTGAAAAAATGTTTCTAATGTTTCTTTGTTATTTTGGGGGGGGGAAGTTGTTCAGGGGTTTTTTTCCAAAAAGTCCATGACTCCTGAAACACATAAAAGAAGAGAGTACAGATGCACTGTCTTTTAAGCAGTTTTAAATAACAATATTAATATTATGAATGAGGTACTTTAAGAAGAAAAGAGGACAAAAAGACAAATATTCATTTCCTCTTTCTTCCATCCCTTTTCTGGAAGGCATTATGTTGGCTTTTCTTTGCCACACTGTCACTTTTATAGGTCTGCTACCATGAGGGCCTCAGAAGTCAAGCTAAACTTGCAGAATGTAGGAGAAGGATGGCCACAGAAGTGACATCAGGACTCCATGTGTGGTGCAACTACACAGCCTATCAGCTGCTTAGCTGATAGCACGATAAACTGAAGCAGGTAACTGTGTGCCACCAGGAACCAGGCTATTGCACAGCATGTGTTCCTTAGGATCAGTCCCTTTGCCTACGTGGGGCTGGTGAGGATCTGTCACTGTGACAGAATGCAGAGCTGTAGCTTCCTCCAAAGAACCTAGCAGCACAGCTTGTGTAGTCCATTGGACTAACTATTGTTGGTCCTCTAAAATCAATTGGAAAGCACAGTGAGAACTGGTTGAAAGAGCATTTGATGCTTTTTTTGAGGGAAGGAGGGTTATAAAGAAGAGTAAAAAATTAGTGTTGAACCAGGAAAATGGGATGCAGATTGATAATACACAGGAGATGATTTATTGCAACTTGCTAATTCAAGTTAGTATTTAAATATCTTTAAAGTATTGAAAGAGTTAAAAAACATAATGGCTAGATCATTCAGGCCTGCACAATTGCACAAAAACCCTGTAACAGCAACAAGGAGCTGCTCTCAAATGCCAAACCTGCAACTAGCCTAATTTGAAATGCTGGTTAGAAGCTACGAGTCTGTAGTTTGCATGACGATTATCTGGGCGTCAGTGGTTTTCTCTCAGTCTGTGCTGTGATAATAGATAATAAATGGGTTATTTTCTTAGCAATCTTTAAGTTTGGTTATTGGGATGCTGGAGGCAGACAGTTCTTGGAGGAAGTCTGTCAGCCCCAGAATTTGTTTCCCTGTTGGTTTGTCAAAGCTATTCTTTTGACCTTCAAGGTGCAGAACAGGGCTCATCTATTCACTCAAGCTTTTGCCTGAGGAGAGGAGACTGAGGGAAATCAAGCCTCTTCTTGGATCACAGTCTATTTGGTTTGACGTTGTCAGTAAGCGTTATATATCACTGTAAATGTTTACTTAGTCTGCTGGTGAAGCACAATTTATAAGATGAAAGATATATAAAAGCAGTGTGGATATGTGTAAAGAGAGAGATGGTTAAATGGCAGTAGGGCAGAACAAAGAAACAAAAGAAATTAAATGTATTTTACTGTAATCCACCCCAATGCATCTGCACTGATGTGGACACTGGCAATTAATTTCCAAGATTTTTGAGACTAAAATTCATATACTAAAATGGAAGACTGTAGGTGTTCATTAATTTGCTTTTTACCTCTGCATGAAAATATATTTTTTTATTTAAAATACAACACTTAAATCTGCATGGTAGAGATAGTATTTAGAGGTGTTTGATCTGCTCATCCTTACTATGTAGACTGCATTAAAAGTAGAAGTTGAGTGTGAATGTGAAGAAAACCCTAGAGCCAAGGGCTGTGGGTCTCCTACAGGCTTTTCATGGTGTGCCCCTGCTCACAGGCAACAGAGCCTCTGAAACCTTTGCATGGCAAAGCTGACTCCAGCTTCCCTGCACAGAAGTGCTCTATCAACCTTACAAACAGGGCTATCAATTAACAACCTTTTGGGAATGATATGTAGGATAGGTCTGTCCATATGCATGTCCATTTACTTGCATGGATGGACATTCACATTTTAAAAGTTTGAAACAAGTAGCTTTTACAGATGTAGTAGGTGGTCATGTTTCTAATTCTCAAATTATCTTCAAATTTTAAGCTGTCTGGAATGTTTTGCCTGAAAAAGTTGAAGTGTAAATCAAAACCACTGGTAAAAGTAGTAACTAATTTTTTTAGATAGGCATTTTCTTTAATGGTAACTTCTGTTTGTGCTTGGAAAGGAAATAGGAAACAGCTAGATCAAAATAAAAACAAAATTTCCTGGGGAAAAGAAAATATTTAAAAATACTCCCATTTTTGCATATGAGAAGGAGTTGCATTTTCTGGCAAATTTCCTTATAAATGTTTTATGAATCTGAAAGGAGGTATGTGGTAGTAAAGAAGAAACATAGTTCTTTCTCTGCTTTTACAAAATGTGTTCAAAAAGTATCTTCTTATTCCACAGTCTTTTTACTGACATATGCCTAGCAAAGGCCATATAGATCCATTGCTGTGCTTGACCCAGAGTAGCAAACCACTCTGAACTCAGTACAACAGGCGTAAAATCTTACTGAATCTGAATGGCAGTATCTTACACCATCTATGTACAGGTGCCTGTATAACACTGTGTTCTGTTAGAAAAGCATTTTCGCAGTCACTGTGGCCCATGAAAAACCTCTGTCTCATCCAGTCCAAGAGAAAGCAGTTACAGCTGTGTGATTGCAGCTAGCATGAAGTGATGCAAATGCTCTTTTCCATTAACTATCACTCAGTGTAAAAATAGAGCACAGCTGGATCAGACTACTGGCTAGGCCATCTGAGTGTGGATTTAGGGAATGAGAGAGATCTTGTGAGTTTGGGTAGGGTTTTTTTTAATAATTCCTAGACACTATAAGAATCAGCTTAAATGTCAAATTTCTGAGAAATTATTTCTATGTATAAATCTGATCAATATAAACTTCGCATCCATCCCCCATCCAACACACTTGGTGAAACACCTCATCTCTGAACATGCCTTCAAATGTTCTGAAAGTGCAGATCTGAACACCCTGGTTATTACTAACATAAAATGTTGTTTAAAAAAGTAATAATTTGCCATGAAATTCTCTGGGCAATGTGTTAGGAAAGGAATTAGGAAATACAGTGAGTAAGAAATAGATTAGCTTAGGCTATTATAACCAACCTAAATCTTTTAAATGGCTGTCCAGTTTATCTCTCCTGCAGCTGTATCAGACCTTGTAATGGGATTAGGCTGTTCCTTAATAAGCACCAAAAAAATATTTTAGAGCCATAGGTTTATAGCAGGGAACAGTATCCCAGTTAACTAGCCACCCCACACACAAACCAAGAGATAATGCACTTTATTTAAAGGCAAAGAGGGGGCATCTATAAAGACTGAGTCAGAGCGTAAACTCATTTCAACATGATGGGGAGTGGTACAAAGTGTATGCATTGCACAACAGGCTGGTCCTCATTTGGTTTAAATACAAATGCTGTTACTGGAATGACTTTATGGTTCAGTGTTGGTCTGGATGAATGCTACAGAAATTCCAACTCTTCACAAAAGAGGAAGAAGGGATACACTATATTAAAAAAAATATTCCTATGCTTTGCCAGTTCTGACTTGAATAAGGACATAAACTGACCACAAGTGCCCAGTAAAGTGCATGCGTTAAGATATCCCCAAAAGGATGGAAAGCCTCAAGTTCAGCTTTTCAATGACCTCTGCTGTTAAACCACTGCCACACTCTTTCTGTAAATTTGCCCGGTAAATGGAGTTTCCTGGTTATAAAGCCCCCAGACACAACAAAAATCTACTAATACTACTAAGGAAAAGGCAGAAAGAGGGATAGGCTTTGTGAGTAAACAACAGTTGCTGAGGGTATTTCAAGAGAGGCATATGCCTTGTCTAGCAAATGGGAATATATCTGGAATTCAGTTAACTTGGTCTAGTAAGTAATTTCTTTGAGAAACTAAATTCAATACATCTATGATTGCTAACTGTAACATCATTTGCATCCTCGAAGCATGGAAGGTGTGAAGTTCTCAGTGGATATGCAGCTTGCTCCTTTACTAAATGCAGCAGTCTTTCTTGTACTTCTGAAGGGATCTGCCAGGGTCACATGCAGAGCACTGAAAACAGTACTGTCATTGCTCTTAGTGATTTATTTTTCTCCTGATTTAAGCAGGATTATGAATTGAGGTTAAATTGTACATCTTTTTAATCCCTATTGTGGGTAGTTTCAGGACAGATATGTATGTGTCAGGAATTCTTAGTGGAGTCCCTGTTTAGCATGGATGAGAGCAAAGGGGGTTGTGCCACATGACCTGCTCCAAAGACAAATTGAGAAGTGTTGAGTGGACCTGTACCTTGAGATGACCAGGATAATCCGCTGTAGGTGTGGTACGGTTTTTCCTGCCAGGCCAGCATGTCTTTGGGAGGTTGTCCTAAAGTATGATTTCCAAAAGCCATGGAGTTGTGCCATTGTTCAGTGTTTCTATCTCAAGTTTAAGCAGGATTTGAAGCTAATGCATATTAATAAGAAAAAGGTTTGTACTGCCTATATTACCATTCTTTAAATATTTATTAATAATATATATGGGGGTTGGAGTCGAAGATCTTCAAGGTCCCTTCCAACCCCTGACACCCTGTGATACTGTGATATATAATGTATGTCTGTATGTATGTTTAAACGCATACACGCGAAAATGTGTGTATGTGTTGCTGCTATTATGGTCACTCTGATTCCAGGTATAATACCTCCTGAGGGTCACAGTCTGGCTCTCAGGAGCTGTTGTGACTGACTTCTGCCGGTCAGGGTCATATCAGAGTGTGACTGCGGCAGGGCAGAAAGAGGTGGCAGTGGACCATAGCAAAAGAGGCTAAACCTTAATAATCTATTACTCTTGCTTCTCTGTATTAAGTGTTGAAACCTGGCATAGAATGTGCTTTGAAAGTTCTTTTGTGTTTGTTGAATACAGCAGTATGCAGGGTCTTATGCATTAAGCGTGACAATCTGGTTTTCAAAGAGATGCTGTCCTGGATTCATAAGTCCCAATCATCCTGTCTCCCCACACATACATGCAGAAAACACTGCTTTGTCGTAAGATAGACCCTACTGATATATGAATTATCTTTTTTTTTTTTTTTTCTTTTCATGTGGCTGATTCCTGGGTAAAATAGGTCTATTGAGTAAATATGATGCTGAACATGCCCCAGGTCATCTAAAGGAAGCATGTGTTAGCTAAGACATGAGACTATAACTTCCATGAGCAACGTTTGCATTGGAACTCATTACTTCCATTAGAAAAAGGACTGATAACATAAGTTTCTGCATCTCCTGGGAGTTCATTTTATGACCTGTCTTTCTACAAGCTAAGAAGTATTTGTCTTGTGTCCATGTATGGTTTTAAATGAAAAAGCTTACTCTGTGCTCTACTCCAGCCATATAAACAGAAACACAGACACAAGTCTTTATTGAGCTACAGTGAGCTGTTCAGCACAAAACTGAACTCCAGCCAACTCCACCTCTCAACACTGTCTTAAAAACAGCTCAGATCTGGTTTTACATTTCCTAATTAGACTTGCATTGGGATTACACAAGCCTAAAAAACTACTGGAAGGGAAAAAAATCACCTTGAGGTTAGGACTTTCAGCTCACCAATAAAAAAAGAAAGCAGCACCTAGCCAGAGGAAAGGCATCCGCAGGATTCTTCTCCTGGAAAAAGATAAAAAGTTGTAAGATAGAGAGTTTGAGTGCTCAGACTGAATAGGAAGCAGGTAAAGTATTGTAGATGGCATGATTAGGAAAACACTTGAGTGAAAATTAGAGTTCTCCAAGAGCTGTCTCTAAAGAGCTGATATTGCTGCAGGAGTTATAGAGATACAGGAGTTAATGAAGAAAATTTCTGCTCATAGTGGAAATAGCCCCACAGACTGCTGAAGTTGTGCCCATTTGCTGCTGAACCTGCTCATCCTTCTGAGTTCCGAGAGGCAGGCAGCAGCTCTAGGAAGAGAGAGATTTTCAGTGTGACACCTTCAGTCAATCACTTGTTCAGCAGACATGAATCACAGTTGTGGTAGACTCTCCCCTCAGGCTCCCTCCAATAGTTTCATAAATTATAATATATTCTGAGAAGTTCTGGTGGCCTGGGCCACTGAGCATATCAACTTGAGTTGTTTTTTGAAAAAAGATAACCCAGGCAGGATAAACCAGGACTATTGATCCCAGACTTGATCTAGAATAGCATTACTAGTAGGAACAAGATAGGAGGAAGGAGGGAAACAACATTTTAAGGATTTTTTTTCTTTTTCCTTTTTTTTTCCCCAGTTTCAAGTTAATACAAAAATAAAACTACTAGTTGCAAATATCGTTTTTTCTCATTTTTTCAGGCCAGAAGGACAGAAAAGGCACTAGTAGAAATGCTGTGAAAAAGCTAATAATCAGGAGAGATGTGACACAAATTTTAGGCTCAAGTGCAGCTAAATTTGTGCATTCTAATCACTAATCCCAGTTTTAAAATGAGTAAGCACTAGGTACTCCCCCTGTGATCAGTAGTTTTTGAAATTAAACAATCCAGATAATGGAATTTGAGTCTAGCTTTCAAGAGTTTCCATATAAAATCAACAAAGCCTGCTCAAGAGATTCAGTTAAATATTTAGCTTCTTGAGGGAAATTATCCTAAACAATTTTCCAAGCCATACAAAAATACATAGTCATTATTTACAGGAATTCCAACACATTTCAGAAACTCTTGGGTATCATCAAAAGGGACTGAATGTGTTACAGGATGAGGGTCTCTATAAGCAAAACTGTCAGAACCAAGGACCTTCAAAGGTACTTTTAGGGAAGCAGGACTTCAAAACCTGTTCAGGTTAGAGGCTGTACAAAAAAGACAGTAATTTTCCTGCACTCATTTGTCT
This sequence comes from Megaceryle maxima, assembly GCA_024605025.1. Lineage (NCBI taxonomy): Eukaryota > Metazoa > Chordata > Aves > Coraciiformes > Cerylidae > Megaceryle > Megaceryle maxima. Next base: position 82,451 of record JANHGN010015233.1, on the reverse strand, counting down.
ATTTATATTTAGAATATTTTTGGTAATAAATTTTAAGAGTGTTATTTATTATAGGTATTATTTATTATACTCATAGTAAAGGTATTATATTGTTATATGGTTTATAATATATTACACAAATCATTGTATTAAAGGTATTATTTATTACATTTCTCTTATTATACAGGGTCCATCCTCTTACTCATATTCTGAATAGTCTACATTGCATTTGAAAATTTGTTTAGGTTTGAATACTCTCAGGGTGTTCTCTGCTAGACAAAGAGCTACAGCACAGCTTTATTCCTTCAATATCATTAAAGAAGAGTTGTTGAGACTGTAATACTTAATAAACAGTTTAAATCCCCCAATTTCAAAAACAAATGCTCTGATGTCCTTTTTCATTTGGGTGTAGAAGCTCCTTGCATGGAATTGTTAATTGAAATTACTTTCCTCAGTAACCCCCAGGCAGCCTTGATGCAATGCATCCCTGATTTCTAAGTGAGAGTCCAGAAGTCAAAAACAACAACAACAAAAAAAATTGTTTTATTTCTAGTCTTCATTTTAATGTTGAAGTTAAGTGCTTCCAAAGTTGCCAGACAACAGTGTAATTGCCTTTTTAATTGCCTAATGTAAAAAATATTTGCCAAGTGCTTTGGTAACTGAAGAAATACTGCAATTTACAGATTAATAAAAGCTTTCTGTAATTTGGATTTACGTATCATACTGACTTTCACTCACCCAAGGAAAATGTCCTTTGACATGGCCTCTTTTACAGTCCTTGATTATTTGAACACAGCTATTTATCTGTATTTCAGATCTATTTATGTACAAATAAATGCTTTAACAAAAAGCAAAAAAAAAAAAAAACCCTTGCATGAGTAACATGCACAAATTCCAGGGATCTTCTGCATGACTTCAACTGCATAATTGTACATTTAGTTCTAAAAATGGATGACTTACACAAGGGAACAGTAGCCTGCAGCCGTGGTTGAAAGTGCATTTTTCTGTAAAATATTCAAATGTGAACCTGAGTTTCCAGGGTGCAAGTAAAGATTTACATATTTGATAGGATCTGGAATTGCTGTATTGCAGCAGATATAGATGTCATATAGGCCATGGGAAAGTACACATACTTTAGTAATGAAATAGATTAAGTTCAGTAGCATGTGTCACCAAAAGAGTAATACAACATAGACTGTCATTAGGAAGCATGCACTTTATTGCAGTTTTAATTACAAATGAGAAAATGAGCATCCTTATCAAATTTTCCTTACTCAAAAAGGGACAGCAGTTGTCACAAAAAAAAAAAAGTTCTGGTATTCTTAGACTATGGTCTGGGTGAACAAGAATAATCTACTTTTTCTGAAATCTGCAATAATTTGATACCTTAGGTGAAACAGGAAATTACATTTATTAATTTATTCTTACCTATCCTTTTAGACTCGCAGATACTAACAATTTTCACAAAGACAGGAAAATATTTTTACATGGATGGGTTAATTGAAATCCTGCAAAGTTAATGGCCTAATTTTTCAAGATTTTTAAGGAGCTGTAAACACCAGTGAAATAATTTTAATCCCCATTCTAGTTTTCTTAGCAAACTTTCAGTAAGTAATTTATTCTGTGGGATTGACAAAAGGCGATGAGTTAAAACAGCAGATTTTTTTTGGATGGAGTCAGCCTGTGGTGTGTGAGAGGTTATATTTCCAGTCACGATTCAATGTTGAGGGCTAGGTATGTGACAGTGGTTAGGATCTGCAAGTTCCATATTTTCTTTCCTGCTTTTATATAAGACTAGAAATACCCTCTTTATCCTCAGAGCTGGATGCTGCCCTCTCCTAGGCTCAGCCCTTCACTGATGAGTTACTTTTGCTCAGGGTAGAAGCAGCAACAGACCTGATTTCCTCCTCTTCCCAGTACAGGGAGACCATTTTGAAGTGAGTTGTGTATCATTCATGGTACACAATGTGCATTTTGAAAATGTCCCTTCTATAGGATTGTCATTCCGGGCTAATCAGATGCTAATTACAAGAAAATATATGTGACAAGGCAAAGAATATAGGTATTGGTAAAATATCAAAGTCTTAAGAACAAAACTGCTTAAGGCATCATGATATATGAGAAGAGAATCTTTGTTAGAAGTTTGGGTGATAAAAAAATTTTGAAACCTTTATTTATGAGCATACATTCAGCTTGGCTAGTAACAAAATCTGTATAAGTCACTATTTGACAATGAGGTCCAAATTCCTCACTAGCTGGAAAATACATTCCTGAGTGTGCATGGATTAGTTGTCAAAGTCCTCCTCCTGGCAGCATGAGTATGTTTTGGGTCCTGCAGCAAACACCAACATAAACAAGGAGCACTCCCAGAAAAACCTGCTTGTGAGCATAGTGTGAAATGTTTATGACTGGACAATCATGAACCTTCAGACACTCAAACCTCTGTGTCAGAGAATTCTGGAATTTCTTTTAAAAATTATATATTATAAATATCAGTTTTCCTGACTTGATAAACATTACTTCTTCCATGGAAATCCATAGTAATCCTCATCTGAATGCTTATGTAGGAACTGATCTTGGAACTAAACATTGGTGGTTTTTCTGATTATAAAGTGATTACTTGAGATATATATGAGTATAATAAAATCCTACCTAATACTCATAAATCTGTATTTGATTATAAGTTAAGTCATAAGGGGAAAATATAAATATTGATCATGCTTGGGAAATTGTTGGCAGGATTTTATTTTTCTATCCCTAAACATAAAACCTCAATGTTAAGAAAAAAAACCTTGTACTGATTTAAAAAGAAACATATGGGATAGAAGGGAAGTATTTATATCCAGAAGAGGGGATAATTTAGCAAACAAAAAAAAAGAAAAAAAAAATTGTAACTAGGGTAGGGTTTATAGGGGAAGCAAAAGAACTAGAAAAAACAATCTATGGTCATTAGAGAATGGTAATATATTAAGATTAAGGGAACGAAGCAATTATATAGATGAAAAGGCAACGTCTTTACTCCATGGGGGAGCAGTTGTGTTCAATAAATATTTCTATTTTATAACTAGGAAAAGGGTGGATGATGTATTCAGGGGATATGCTGAGATATTTTCCATTCTTGTGGTTATTCAGGAGTGTTTTTAAACAGCATCGCCTAAATCAACACGTACAGGAATTTCAAGTGTTTTAGGAGATGCATGTCTCAAGTGCTTTTTAGACTGTTAACATTCATTTTTAGTAACTCTTGGAAAACTGTGACATTTCCAGAGGCTTGGAAAATCAATCTTATATTGTCCCATTGTTTAAAAGGTTAAATAGGATAAGTCAAGTAATTCCAACTCTTGTCAATCTGACTTCAAATTTCATACAAATACTCCAGTGGAATGGCCTATATGACTCTCATACAAGATGAATTAGTGACAAACAATATTGCTTAACAGAGAATCACAAAATGGTAGGGGTTGGAAAGGACCTCTGGGGATTATCTAGTCTAACAATACTGCCAAAGCAGGTTCACCTAAAGCAAGTTGCTCAGAATCACATCCAATTGTATTTTGAAAATCTCCGAAGGAGACTTCACAATATCTCCTGGGCAGCCTATTCCAGTGCTCTGTCACCCTCATGCTATAGAAGTTTTTCCTCATGTTCATACAGAACTTCCTGTGTTGCAGTTTGTGGTTTGCACCCATAGCCTTTTGTCCCAGGCTGGGCACAACTGAAAAGAGTCTGCCCTATCCTCTTGACACCCACCCTTTAGATATTTATAATCATTGATAAACTGGTGTAGGTCTAGAGAACAAGTCTTTTGAGGAGTGGCTGAGGGAAATGGGTTTGTTTAACCTGGAAAAGAGCAGGTTCAGGGGAGACCTTGTTGCTCTCTACAGTCCCCTCAAAGAAGGTAGTAGTGAGGTGGGGGTCAGTCTCTTCTCCTAGGTAACAAGTCATAAGACAAGAAGGAAATGACATCAAGCTGCACCAGAGGAGGTGCCTGTTGGATATTAGGAAAAACTTCTTTACTGAAAGGGTTGAAAAGCACTGGAACAGGCTACCCAGGGAGATGGTGAAATCGCCATCACTGGAGGTATTTAAAAACCATGTAGATGAGGTGATTAGGGACATGGTTTAGTGGTGGGACTGGCAGTGTTAAGTTAATGGTTGGACTCAATCTTAAAGGTCTTTTCCAACTGAAAAAGTTGTATGATTCTATAAAGTCCCCTCTCAGTCTTTTGCAGGTTAAACAACCCCAGGTCTGTAGGCCTTTCTCTGTCAGACTGATGCTCTGGTCCCCTAATCATCTTTGTAGTCCTCTACTGGTCTGTCTCCAGTAATTTCCTGTCTCTCTTGAAGTACAGAGCCCAGAAGTAGACATGGTAGTCCAGATAAGGCCTCACTAGGGCAGAGTGAGGGGGAGGAGAACTTCTATTGAGCTGCTATCCACACTATTCTTAATGCACCCCAAGATACCATTGGCCTTCCTGGCCACAAGGGTCAGAGAAATAAGTTTTAATCATATCAGTTTATTTGTAAGATTGTATTAATAAATAGTAATTATTTTATAAAGCTTTCAACTTAGACTGGTGTAAAAGTTTGAAAACCACTGAATACCTGAACCTTAGAATCCCACTTCATATTTCATCCAAACTTACATAAGATATGGTGTAAAAAGTATCACTGCATTCTGAATCTGAAAAAAGAGAAAGATGTTGCTAAAATTGAGAGACTAGCAAGGACAACTTTGTTCAGCATCAGATGGAATTAAATTAGGATGTTCATCGAGTATGAGTCTCTTTACATGCCCTCTGGAGGGAGACTTCCATGAACCTTTAGCATCTGTTACAAAGTACATCAGCCAATTCTAGTACATCAATAAATGCCTCAATCATCCTTCTTACCTCTAGCATTGCTTATCAATAGAGAAGATAATTCTGAACTTTGTAAAGGTCCTGCAAATATCACTACCATTAGGCAAGTACTCTACTTTTAGTTGGCAGTCCTTAGAACAACTTCGTTCTACTTAATAGTGATAAAATCACTTAATCACTTAATAGTTATAAAATTAAGTAAGTATGAGTTGAACTACTTTATTTCCTTCTTTCCCCTGAATGATGGGGTGCAGTTTAGAACACCACAGATTCTGGAACATCTTTCTCTATCAGCTAAGGTACCCAAAAGCTCCTTGAGAGAAAATCTGAATTTGAATAC
>JANHGN010015233.1:25895-57658 GCA_024605025.1 Megaceryle maxima | reverse complement strand
CTGGAGATGACAGTGTGACCTCTTCTTCCATATTCATCTTCTGTTCCTCCCTTCCACTGATTCCCCACCCAATTTAAAATCAATGCTATTTATTCTGTTATGTTAAAGAAATGGAAATATAATGGCATATTAGGGTCATAAGTATGCACCATGTTGGTGATAATCAAGCCTTTAAGATCTCAGAAATGCCATTGTCTTTGGTTTAAACAAATAGGTTCCATAAAAGTTAACTTCTGGTAACTGAGTCTAGATGTGTTTGATTAACTGAATGTGTTCCTTAGAGCTCTAAGATTGTCCATCCTATTATCTGTCTTCAGCAAAACAAAGCCCAACGGGAACCATTCAACACACTTGTGTTTTCACATGCTATGAGCATTTTGGTTCTTTCCACAGACACTGTTCTAGGAAGTCCTGTGATCTTTCTTGTAACAAAGACATTTGCTCTCCATCCTCCCACAGCAGGACTCTCCCACTTTTCTTGAAACATTGCATCTTTGTCTAAGTAGTTCTTCATGGTAAATGTTCAAGTAACCTGGAATTTTTAAGACATAAAATATAGGAAATTTGCTTAAGAAATTTGCAGATGATGTATTGTTTACTTTGCAATGTTTTAAACTTCCACTCTTTTGAAATCAGTAATTCATGTGTCTAACAATTTCATTCAAACCTGAATGAAATGGAAAAGAATAAATCATGATGCACATTATTATTAATGTGCTAAGTAAGTTAATCAACAATTTTTCCTAAAAGGCTCTTGGTTTTAAAAATAGCATGCTTTATGGTTAGAGACATTAATGCTTCTTGAACATATTCTTGAGGCTATAGCAAATTATGCAAGGACAGTAAGATATTTTAGATGTTCCAGATGAAGAAGCACAGACAGAAGGCACTCCACCACAATATCCTTTTGAATCTCTAGGCAGACTTCTGACTACTTCACACTACACAATGGAAGTGGAAGTAAGACTTACCAGTATGACAGTAATGGTTTATTTTGATTTCCGCATTATTTTTTTTTTCATCTGACTTAATAAATCTCTTTTTTCTGACAAGGATCTCTTCTTCATTCAAAGTCCAGAAGAAACACTCTTGCAGGTTTGCAGCTTTTCTCTCCAAAGGCAAGATACTGAGGCAGGTCACTGTTCCTCAGATGATACCCATGTGAGCTTCTCCCTAGTTTACTTCAGTCCAGTACTAATCTCAGGTGAAGCCATCACTCCTATGCCCATGGTCAGTATAACTTCAGCATGTATGAGCAGCACAGAACACCGCCCTGATGCTCTGCTATGGCCTTCTACTCTCTGTCCTCTTATCCTTCTCACATGTACTGCTGCATGTTAGCATTAGGACACCTTAATTCCTGCACTGATAATGGATAGTTTCTTTCCTAATGAAAGTAAACACTAATAAAATGGACATCTATGTTCTAATATGGGAACAATTGTATACAGAGCTGTCACAGCCTCTTTTCCTGTCATGCCTGATCATGCAATGCATGGCTAGAGCATGCAGAATGCAATAGCACTTCACCTGTGATTAATAATTACTAGAGGCCATAGTGCTATCATGGGCATCTTTGCCTATTTGTGGGTTTTAACATAGATCACTCAATAGAAAGGCAAGTGCACTGACCCAAGCTAGCCATCTTTTTGCTACAGTCAGAAAAATGTATGTGTAGCTGTCTCAAGAGAAAAAGGGGAAGTAAAGGCTGGCAGCTGAAGCTGGCTGAGAACATAGGTAAGATCTACCCCTGTGCTCCTTTCAGAGCTCTTTTTTTGTTGTCTTTTATCTGATCCTTTAGAAAACTGTGCACAGAAGTCACTTTGCAAGCCAGGTAGCAAGGGATTTTATGTGAACTAAGTAGGATAATTTTCAGAGAACTTTCCATCTCAAAAGGCTATACAAAGTATGGCAAATTCAGTCTCCCAGAATGCCATGAAGAGAGTCTTATTTTTTTTATGTAGGCTTATAAATCAGTATAACTATAATTCCTGACTTTTTTTTTGTTTGTTTATTCCTGACTTGATCCCTTCACCTTAAATCCCTTGCTTTTACCCCACAGAACAAACTTGTTTCTCTTTGCCTTCCGATAAACACAGATACAACAACGTATTCACTACAGCTGCACAACATTTATCACTGCTGATGTTTCCATTACATGGGAGTGCACAACTTTTCACTTTACATTTAATTAAATGTTTTTATGGTTTAATATGAGATAATCTGTTAGAAGACAACTAGAAATCACATATGAAACATTGGAGACATGCAGAGTTTTCTCAAGCACTATTTATATTATATTTACAGCCTTTGATTTTATAGGTAATAACTATCTTCTCTAAGAGTGAATTCATTTGGGACAGTTGTGTTATCAATTACACTATTAGCTATTTTCACTTACTATTCTCTGTCTACATTTCTTTCTCACAATGACAATGAGCAGCTTAAGCAGCTATGTTAATTATTCAGCTGCACATGTGATTGGTTTAATTCTTCCAAAATAGGCTGAAAGTCACCAGGAATATTATCTATGTTATCTCCCCTAATTATTTAATTATGCTTCAGAAGTGCCTCTTTAACTTTTACATCTGGAGAGCGAGTCATTCTCATCTCCACAAATGTGCGAAGGCAAGTACTAGCTTTTGTTATCTAGAACATGAACTAGACAGAGATTAAATGAGAGATTGTCTCCTCTGTGGAGGATCATTCATCTCCTTCAGACACAGAATTTGTTACTATTCTCCTTTAAGACAATCATTAAAATGAGCAAATAAAATGAAATTTTGTGTTAAATTGGGCCAAACTTAGCCCTAAAATAATCCAGGAGAAAAGGTTGCATTACACCTGATCTGATCTTATTACTCTGTCATTAATCTACTTTGTTATGCCTGAAGAATCATGGGGGTCTCAGAACTGCTGGTAATCTCCTCTGCCATATGTGTGGTTATATCTGAACACAGCAGGATAAATTAAGAATAGTCCCATCCTTGCTTTATTACTTGTAAATCAGCCCATTAATGTTATCTGAATGTAGTTTGTTAGGATTAACATAGATGATATTTGAATTGCCACAGTGATTACTTAAAAACTCTTTACTAACGTGAATTTTGAAATTTAGAAATAAATTAGTACTGAAAGTTAAAATCCCTTCAAATGCAGCAATGGGAAGAATAGAGAGTTATCCTATCTATAGGAAGAAACAACTTGAATCAAGGACATGTAAAAATGCCTTTTGCTGTAGTTTATTTGAATCCCAGAAGACAAACTAAAGACAAAATATTGTCTTGGGAGCTAGACTACTTCTTGGTGAGGCAGCAGAGCTCATAAATCACAGCTCAGTTTGAATTGGTATAGTAAATTAATATTATTTTTTGTAAGCATGTTTTTTTGTTTGTTTGTTTGATTTACAAAGAAAACATTCTTCTCACACTCTGATGTGGCTTGTCCTCTCATTTTCTACTGTGGGGCTTCAGACAGCTGCATTTGAATTCGAGACATGATTAATTTTTTTCTGATATTTACAGCTTCTTTTTAGAAAGGAATCTTATGGCTGTCATAAAAAATCATGAGCAAAGATGACCCAGGATGAGCAGTTCCTGCCCATGGGCACAGACAGATTAATAATAATGTGCCTCGCCTGTAAAAGGCGGCACTGTCTTTGTCTTGTAAAGATATGCCAAGAAGCAATATATAAACAATATGTCTGTAATGTGATGAAAACTAAAAAGAAAAAGCTGTCTGTTATATGATTATAGCTATTTCATAACATTAACATTTTTGCCTGCCAAGGTCCTGCCAAAATTCTTGGGTTTTATTGAGCATTGCATATAGAAGTTTCTGAAACATTTTCACTGTGAATGATTTTGTTACATTAATAAAACCCAGCATTTTGGCATTGTACAGGTTGATAGCTTTCTTTGCCTTTTTAGTTTTGTAATTGTTTACAGGAATATGGTAGAGACTTCATGGTGATGAGTACCCTGTAACAGCCCAGTGCTGAGAAGGGAGGAGAGGATACAAACTGTCTCATCTTAGTACACAAGTTGTAGGGGGTATTGTGAGGGGGTTGCCCTACTGAGAGCCCACACCTCCCTCTCTGCACTTACACCCTTTTCAGGGAGGCCAGCAAGTTGTTCTGCTGTGCCCAGCCTCACTGGTCAAGAGATTCATGTCCTTCTGAATATTTTCATCTGAAAGCTCTAGGAAGCCTTAGCCAGAGCATGAGGGGAATCTTAAAATAGCTGCTGTTGTAGAACACACATAATTATTCACCATTACTGTCTTGTCTTGAATCCCATGTGGACAGAATGGGCATAGGTTGGAAGGTCTGTCTAATAAGCCTTTATTTTAAATGTAGAAGGTATTTTTAAGCAGTTTGTAACAATCAGTTGGTTTCTACTATAGTGTGTCTCAGATACTTTTCCACATGCTGTGATTTTCTTAGAATTCTGATGGGCTACAAAAAGTGTGAAAGTGAAAAATGGGTGAGCTTTTTTGCAGGGGGTCTTGTCAGGTAGAGCAGGTCCTGGCGTTCCATAGCAAGCTTGTCAGTTATCAACAGGCAGAAAGGCATCTTGTTATTAACTCTTGCTGTTCTGCACCATGAGAACAAAAGCCAGGAGAAACTTTGTTTCAAAACACAGCAAGACTGTACCTTCAGCTTTTACTTTGTTTACTTTTTGTCTTAAAAATAGCAATCTTCCAGTTGGAAACCTACCAATATCATGTTGTACTTGCAGTCAGATCTTATCTGGACTTTTTTTTAAATTTTACTTTCTAAAGGTGTTAGTTTGAGAGACATGTTATAGAATTCCCTCTCCAGAGTTGATCTGGGGGTACTCATATAGGAATAAATGCTTAAATAACTAATTATCTTTTGTACCAGTGTATGAAGTACTTAGTTGCTGGTAATCTCTGAAAGTACTAATCCAGCCTGATCCAGTTTAGCTTGCAATATCTGAAAGCATCACAGCAAATGTAGCAAGTCACACTAAAAGAGCTTTGTATTCACATTAATGTAAGGTAAGATTCATTTTAATGTGCTTGTGGATTCTTAAAACCAGGCATTTGCTATCACGCTATCCTATAACATGTCAGAGAAGAAATGTTTCCAAGAGAAAGATGGCAGATTGTCAACTACTGATGGTGGTAATTTGGGGATATAGTATTTTTATGGATAGAATTACAAAAGAACAGCATTAACTGCTTATGGCAAAGAACACTGTTAGGTATTGACAACATAGTAAGTTAAACTGAAATTCTTGTGCTCTCCCTAGAAAAAGGAACATTATGTTTAAAATCACCTACTAGCAAGACTGCTGTTATGAGTAGGCTCTGGGCAGAGGGTTACATCCATTGTTATTCAGAACAACAAATTAAAAGTACCTCAGAAATGATGATGCATCTATTAAATGTTAAACAGGAAGTGTTGTTCTATTTCACTTACACTGCAGAGGGAATTGCAGTGTGGTTTTTAGTAGAAAGGTTAGTAGTTTACTCAGCTGAAAATAAGGCAAAGGGCAACCTAATAGCAGCCAGACCCTACTTGAAGGGGAGTTCCAAAGACAACAGTCAGGCTCTACATCATAGTGGTGAGTGGTATAACAAGGGCAGTGGCCACAAGTTGCAACTTGTAGCAGTTTAAACAGAACATGGAGAACATCACCTTCATTAGGAGGGTAGAGCAGCACTGGAGCAGGCTGCTCAGTGGCACCATGGGGTTTGTATCCCTGGAATTTTTCAATAAGCAATTGAATGAAGCTATGACAGAGACAAATTTTTTGTTCAAAAAAACCCAAGAGGCAAGTTCTTTAAACTGATGTAAACCATCACTTTTTAATGGTGGTGTGAAAATGTTGCAGCCACACGTGCTGGTTTTTAAGGTATGACCAATGTCACTGTTAAGATATTGGCAAAAATTGTTTGAGATGGACTCTCTCTTGACAGAAGTACACACATAGCAGCTTGGAGCAATGCAGAGATAATTTATTTTTAAAAATCCAGACAGGAGATTGCCTATGAAGTGTCATTTCTTGCACTGATTTAATTATTTTATATAAAAAAAATATTTAGTATTTTTATAAGAGAGATTGGGATTCTTTTTCATTTACAATTTGGTTGATGACGTTGGCATCTGCTCTTGCCTGTATTCATTTTTTGAGACTGTCTTGGTGCATTTTCATATGGCAATTCAAAGAGTCTACAAACCTTAAAATAGATCCACGTATTAATCCTGAGGTTCAGGATGCCTGTAGTTCTCAGAATCATCACTCCCTGTGACAGTCACCAGACTTGTGTGTGCAATTAACTGGTTTTTTATTGTTAGACAAAGCAGCAGATCTGAGATTCAGAGCCAGGATTTGTAGGCCCACCATTTTATTCCTCACATGCCAAATTCTATCTTGTGGTCTTTACATTTTATAATAACAAGCTCTTGATATATAAAGTACATTTTACTCTACATACTGCTATCATTTATGCATGCAAAGTAATCTTAAATATCCTCACATAAACCAGTTGAAGTTAATAACAGGGAGCAAAACACAAGAAAACTTCTCAATAATCTGAAGTCAAAGGCTTCTTAGGGTAATTTCTTTTTCCATTCAGCATCTGCTCCTCTGTTTTCACCTGGCTTTGCCTCATAGAGCCTAGTGAGCAGAATATGTCTTATTGCCCCATTCAGAATCTAACTGAATGTATTTTTTTGAGATCATTTATTTATGCGCTAATCTCTCTAGCTTACAGCAGATCCTTCTTAGGTTAAGTTGCTCAGTACTGTGCCCACTCCAGTTCTGATTGTTGCCAAGGATGGAGTTTCTTTAGGCAGTCCTTTTCAGTATTTGACAACCATCATGGTGAGGAATTTTTTTCCCAGTACCTAATGCCCCACTTGTCAGTCATGTTCATTGCTGCTTGATCTGTCACCAAACACCTTTGAGAAGAGTTTTGCTCCATCTTTTCTACACCCTCCTCTTGGTAGCTGCAGATAATGGTAGGTACCCCCCAAAGCCTTCTCTTCTTAGGGCTGAACAAACCCAGTGCTTTCAGCCTCTCCTCCTTCATCACGTGTTGCAGTCCCTCGCCATCATGGTGAGCCGCCACTGGACTCACACGAGTGTGTCAATCTCTCCTTTACTGGGCAGACTACCTCTGGACACCATTTTCCAGTTGTGGTTTCACAAGTGCCACAGGGAGGGGAATTATCACCTTCCTTCACCTTCTGGCTGTATTCTTGCCGATACAGGTCTTATGTGACTGGCCATCTTCACTGGCAGGGCACACTGAAATGCAACAGTCACCTAAATAGTATGTACAAAATCGTGGTTGTGGATTATATGTTACCGTTTGAGCTGAGCAGATGCTGAACAAGGAGCCTTTAGTGAAAGTGAAAAAAAAATATGTTTGGAATCCATATGACAAAGTACTTTTTCATTCTGCAACTACTATCAATTTGCAAATGTTTTCCGGATGTTTCTGAGGGACAGGACACAAATTGTTCAGGAAACAACCAATGCCTTGCTGAAGGTTGGAAGTAAGATATCTTTTCCCAATTCCTTTGCATAAGAATAAGCAGAGGATCAGTGCCAATGCTCTAATTGAAATCCTATCTGAAGCATGATGTGTACTAAAATATCCATATTAGAGATGGTGAGAAGAATAAAATCCAAACCCTGTTTTCCTCATCACAGTTTGGTTCCATGAAATAGGCTCATCATTTGCAAAGCATGCAGATGGTGCTGCATTTCTTTCCTGACCAAGTGACAAATATAAGGGTACCTGATGCTCTCTTTTCCCAATGGAATTCTTCATCCAGAACTTGGCAGACAAATGTCAATTTTTCTGCTTGCCCTCTTTTACCACCATTTAAATCACTGATGTCTTGGACCAGAAGCTTTTATGCAAGTTGTCCATATGAACTCAAGAAGAGACATCTAGGTAGCTAAATGTAGGGTACCTTGTCTGACCTCCAGCTGCCACTCCAGTTAAGCATGCATCAGCTGGAAGTTTTGGTCATAACTGCCAGTCTTATGAGGATGCCTTACATGAGTAAAAATTCTAGGTTCAGAATGTATTTGTCTTCAATTCATAAAATGTTAACTTTCAGAAACTTTGAACTGAAGTATTTTCTAATCTGTAGCCATTGCAGCATGTCCAGTCTATAATGCAAGGCAGGATAAAAATAAACAAAGAAAAATTAAAGACACTATTATAAATCGTAGTATAAAAATAAAGCAAATTATTTAAGTGAATTGCCTTGTACAAATATTAAGGACTGTAAAAAGAAAAGTAAGCTAATTAAAGCTTTCTGATATTTGGGTTATTCTGCCTAAAAATCCTACTGCAATGAAAGGCACTATTTTCCATATACAATAGAACACATATCTGCATTCTTATGCCTTATCAAGAAAAATACATCCATGATATTTATATATTAACATGCAACATAGTATGTATTTTATATTTTCCCATTAGAAGGGACCCAAAGTGGTTAAAAGAAACTTACATCTGTGGTTCATGAGTTGACCTAAGTCTAGGATGAATTTTTATAGGATTACATGCCAAATTTTTCACCTCAAACTTGACTAAGCTCCTACTGAAAATGCAAGAAAAAAAAAAAAAAAAAAAAACACCAGACAGGATAATGATGCATTACTGTGGTTTTGGACTGAATATCTCCTGATAAGGTGAAAATATATATTGCTCTCCACCTCTTCTTTTGTCCATACACAGATTTTTAAATGAGCAATTTTTTCTGCTGTAGAATAGCATGGATGAAATTCAGATGTGTCCAGGAGGTGTCTTTCACTGCCATGTAGCAGATTGGACTTTTTGAAAATTGAAAAGCCTCTTCTCAATACAGAATTTTTAGATTTAGATTCTTTATTTATTTATTTATTACTAGGACACTGGTTTTGTGTGCTGGATAGTTGGATGGAATTTATTGCTGTTTTCATTTATAAGAAAGAGATTATAAAATGTTCCAACAGATTGTAGGAAGAAAAGAATCTCTATTCTTCTTAGTTGCATGCTCATTGTTTTCAAACAACTAGTAGAATTTTAACTAATGGGTCTAAAAATGGATACTTCCCAGATAAATACAAGTAATTTTTATGCCTGTGAAGAGTATGCACATAAAGGGTCAAATAAGAGTGGTTTTTATAGCATATAGATCAGTTTTGACATCTCTGACAGTGTTGGTAACATCATTAGCTGTTTGCTGCAATGTGCTTTGTAGCTCATTGCAACCATTGTAGTTATTAGAACATGATTTATTCTGTAAAAAATGTCTGAAATCCATTTTTAATGTCCCTTAGAGAACTTATTTCTAAATTATCAAAGCTATAAAATTATTTTAATTATGGGCACTTTAATTACATCATGAATTTTTGCATTACTTCATTACATCTTTATAAAGATTATAGGAAGTCTGATTCTTGGTTAAACTTGTTTGTATGTATTCTCAGATCAGACCAAGACATTGATCTTTATCAATATTAACCTATGTTATTCAGCTGAGAAGCCTAATGCTCTGGCAACTTCTTTTAGTGGGATGGTTTTGGTATAATTTGAATTCCAGAAAGATGAAGCTTGACTACAGGAGAATGAGCTCGTAAAAGTCTGGGAAATGCTGTAAGTGACAGGACATATATGTATATAGTTATATGAAAAAAATAATGATGACAACAGTCCATCTAGTGACCTTAAATATTCTGTAAGCTGTGGTTTCACTGTTTTTTATTGGAAGGGGAAAACTGAAATTTCTTAGCTGCTTTATGTGACTTTTAATGTAATTCAATGAAGCTTATAATTTGTGGCCTTTCTTTCACCTAGGGAGTTGTTTATAGTTGTCTTATAGAAACTCTATCAATCTGAAAACAAAAACAAAAACAAAAACAAGGACTGGCAGTTAATTACAAAAAGCAAGATTGAAGATTGCTAAGATGTTAATTTGGGCTAAGGTAAAAAGTGGACTTTCTTATTTGGACTTTATATGAAAAGGTTCAGTGCTTTGTTCAATTAGATGGCTAAAGGAAAATGAACGGAGTGATTTTGTGTTGCATTTTACAGTCCATAATCTTCAGAGTATGGGAGAAGGCATTTGTTTTAATACTTGTTAAAACGTGATAGTCACATTTCACAGAACAAATCTAAAAATAACTGTAACAACTTGAAGTGTGTGATAGTTTCTTTGTAAATTATAACTAATACATAATAGATTCCCATACAAAAATTTGCATACAGATCAGGTAAAGATGTCAAACTGCTTTCCATAGGCGTATAAATACTGTTACAATGGGGAAACTCAAAGAAAGGTGATTGAGAGCCATTTCTAAACATATGATGTAGTTCCTGATCTTTCAAACCTCTCAGTTCTTAAACTAGAAATGAAATGCAGGTCTTCAAAAGCTCTTCTCTGATCTTCTACCATGAGAATATATTGTCTCCTTTGAGATATAAAGCTACAGAGGACATTAATTATTACACTGAAGAGTTTGTGAGTTGAAAAGACATTTATTGGTCTTTCAAGGAAGTCATATAATTTTTCAGGAGAGATATATATAAAGAAATTCATTTCATGACCACAGACTAGACCTTATATTGAATATTTAATTTAGACTAAAAAGAAGACCTCCCATTACATACCAAGTTTATTCATTTTAGAAAGTAAATGTAATATATGCTCTAACCCACTAAGATATGAGCTCTTTTCATCCAAAACATGTGCCTTCTATAAAAAAATGAGTTAGTACTAGCTAGTGTTAACCCAGACCTTGTCCTCTGCAAAGCTGAGTAAAACCACAGTTTTGCAACACGTCTTAAAGGTCAGTAGACTAGGATATTTTAGGTTATTGAGCATAAAATGCCTCTTTTTTATTTTTAATGGGTAGAATATCTATTTAGAAGAAAAATAATACTATAGAAATACAGGCACATGCATTGACACATCTAACAGTAAAATTGTTCCAACTTGCTAAATGCATGTGTATTTCAGAGCTTAAACCTTGAAAATTTTGAACACCCTGTATTCCCTTACCACAATGGGAGTCTAGGGAGTCCCATCATCTTGCAAGATGCAGGATTAGATATTGCAATAATCTCCCACCCCCTCAATATTTACATCCTAATATTCCACCACCCCCCCAAGTCTATAGCCTTTGCTAGTATATAGGGAGACAGATGGCTCTTAAGATTACAAGCTATGGAGATTTGGTGCTACAGACAGGTCCCCTGGTATTCTAAGAAAATTAACAATTTATTTAAACAGCTCTGTCAGATGCAATCCTCTTTGCCTCATTTTGCCTCCTGCTGGCTCCGTCTCATGTAGGACTGCTTGCACATAGATTCACTGGTTACAGATTAATGATGAAGGAAAGGAAAGAAAAGAAACACAGTCATGAGCTATGTGACCTGTGGGTGCACTGGACAAGCATGTGAGAATAACTGGAATAACAGACCAAAAAAAATCACACTTCTTGTTTTTGTACAATCTTTATGAAAGAACTCTTTCTTTTGTGGCAACTGAAAGACTCTTGCTTGTTGAACAGCAATAAAATAAATCAAAGTATTGTCTGTATCACAGTGGTCCCGAGGAATATCAGACTTCGCATTAAGGAGGGCACCAGTCTGACTCTGCACCCTGCAAAACCATATCTGCTGCTGTGGCCTGTTCATCTTACAGCCAACAGAGCTGCTCACTGACTGGTGGGTAGTGAGTATCCAGAAGCCAGCCATGCAATCAGCAGATGGTTGTTTCACACAGAAAAAAAACAACTTTACACTTCACATTATTGCAGCATTGTGCAGTTTTCTGAGTTGTCCAGTGAAAATAGCTAGTCAAATTAAGGATCTCGTTGTCACAGGAACTGTAGCTGTGTACTAAAGAGGGGCGGGCCACTTGTAGGATGGAGTGATTAACCACATGGCTCAGTGTCACAGATGGGGAACACATTCTGCCTTTCCACTTCCTCATCACTGCAGTGCTGCAGAGGTCTTACTCTGGCCACTTTGTCAAAAGGAAGGATGATCATTTGCTGACTTGTCTGATGTCAGCAGTAAATGTGTGCCAACCAAAGCTCTTGAATTCAGTATGTGATAGCCCATTCAGATGGAAGGCAGTCACTTAACTGCAATCTGCTTCCCACCGCACACTGAGAAAGTAGAGTTGTACCCAAGGGTCTCACCCAAGTAAAAGCCTCATGATTCATACTATGGCATTTGGTTTTTGCTTGAGAAAGAGCCATGAAGGAACCAGGCAGAGAAATGCTCCATTGCTGAACTCTCCTGTTTCTCTGCATTTCTGAGGAATGCAGATTGGTGGCTCAGCAACAAGGATGCAGCAATTCCTAGGAAATGAGAGGCTGCAGCCAGTCACTCTCCAAGACCTGAGCAAAGGGGAGCAGGTGTCTTATAAGATCATGCAATAGTGTCAGTTCTGTAGAAAAACAGAAACTGGGATGTGTGCTTTTCCAGATTTGTTTATTATGGAAGTTCTCTTTCAAAGTAGTTCTGTTTGTATTTTACTTAGAAAAATAAATATAGTTAAAGTAACCATCATCCATCATATATGTTAATATAGCTTCTCTGAGTGTTACTATAGTTTTACATGATACACAATTTGTCAACATTGTGTTGTATTTGCTTATCACTGAAAATACTATACTTAAGACATACTAGGACTGGATTTGCCTTCCTCACAAATGAATTACAAGGAGGTTATTGCTATCCTGTGACCTTCCCATATCTTGTCCTTTTTCATTCCATCACTACAGACTGAAATGTTCTTGGTTAACAGCATCATTATTCCCTTTGAATTTTCTACTGTTGAATTTCTGGCTTTTCCTACCACTTTTTTTCATTATCACCTATAATTTCCTCCATGATATTTGGAATATCTCCTGTATTTACAACTCATCCCTTTTCAGTGGCATCATTTAATTTCATTATCATACTTCTCTCTTTTCTATAACAACCATTACTGGAAACATGAAAAAACATCTGTTCCCACACCAATCCTTGGGGAAACTTAGCTCCTAGGGATTCTCCAGTCCAGCAGTTCTGTTTTCTGAATAACACAACTGTGTCTCTGTCCACCAGTTCCATCACTATTTCTACTCAGATGAACTAGGGATTTCTCATGTGACACCACCCTCAAATGCCTTAATCAGAAGCATCTAATCTTTTACTATTCCTTTGTCAGGCAAATCAGTTCTGCCTGGTAGGCTGATGGCTTGATCTGACAGAGTTCTTTACAAAATCAATGCAGCTTTTTATTGAATTTCCTGGGGGTTTTTTTCTATGTTTTTGTACTTTTTTACATTTATATGAGTCTAGTCCATGTTTCATCCTTTTTATCAAATGCTCAGTGAAAGCACCTTTACTTTTCTTGTTCTGTTTCTATACAGTTGAAAATCCTTCAGCAATCTTCTTGACTTCCTTTGCAATACAAGAAAAACTTCTTTTTTGTAAATTCTCTGTTTGCTCCTACATTTCCCAGCTTTTAAGTTGTTTCCATTATGATTAAGTTTTGGGTTTTTTTTTTTTTTAATTCTTTTAGTTCTTGTTCATTTTATTCCTCATTCTTCTCCCATCTGATGTCTTCTCAGGAAAAATTTTTCATCCAAGGGTGTCTGGAGACTTTTCTTACCAGGTTCTTTTTTCTTCACTTGGGAAACAGAGTCCAAATAGTTTTCTTAACATTGACAGGAATGAGTTTAAATTTCTGCTTAGAGCTATATCCATCCTCGCTCTTTTTTCCTACTCAGGTTATAAAGACACACACTGTCTCATGGAAAACAGGTATATCTCTAATTGACATTATGGAAAGCAAAGGGAGTTTTCTGCAAATGTATACACACATCCTTTCTCATGTGTTTTTCCACATGTAGTTTGTAAAAGTCAAAGAAAACAGCTTCCTATAACTTTTCTTTGTTTCATTCCATGATACACTGAGAGTTTTTCTATTTCTTCTGCCTGTAGTAGAAAACTCACATGCCTTTGCTATAGGTATTAGTAACTGCCATAATAAAAGATATTTAGGATGAAGCAAAAGAAAATTGTTAGCAATTCTATTAATCTAAAGTCCACAAACATAAATTACTTTATATTGCTTTCTCAGTAATGGCCTGAATATACAGCTATACTAAAGCAAGTAATTTATCATGGTAAATATTTCGGTTCTTAGCTGCCTTATATCATGTTCAGTCCTTTGCACTTTTACAAAGGAAGATTAACTGGATTTGTCCAGAAACTCACAGCTGTCCACCCACTTTTCTCACTAGTGAATTACTACATTAGCTTTAAGGCTATAGAGAGTCACAGACAGTCTCAATGCACTATTTTAACTTTAAAAAAAAAAAAAAAAAAAAAAAAGTAACGATCATTCTAGCACAGCAACATGTCCTAAACTGAACTGTTTAAAATCAAGTAGCAACTCAGTCCTGGAAGACCAGGTGTGGAGGAAAAGAGACAGCATCAACACATTTCTTGAACATTTTCTAACAAAGACAAGAGACTGTGGGAAATATTTGGCTACATTGCCAGTAAATATTGCATCAAAGCATAAGCTTTCTGGACTTAATTTTCACTTAACAGGGACATCTCCTTTGCATAAGAGCGCATTAATGTGCATATATGTCTAACACACGCATTAAATATCTCTTTGAAATAAGTGGCACTAAAAGTCTTTGTAAAAACCAAGAATTTTGCCTTTGACACTTCTCTCCACCCCAAAACCTAGAAAAATTAAACGATTCATGACTCTCTATTAGAATGTATAAAGAAGTACTCATTTTAATTTATAGGATGTCCTGCTTTCCCTTAGTTTCTCAGACAGCTCTGGTTTTAATTTGGCAGCTCTCCATGGTCTCTGCAATATGATTCAGCTGTTCACTGTAACAGCCACCTTCCCATATGAAAACATTTCCAAATACAAAAAGCCTTGAATATAGTTTCTTAAAGAAAAACATTGAAAATCCATAAATCAAGACCAAAAAAGTAAAAATACAGTTTCTGTCACAGAATATCCCCCTTTTCTCCCCCCCATCTATGTCTAAGAAGGAAAATGCAGGTAACTCAGTGCAATAACTGATCGCATTGGAGTGAAATCTTTTGAAAAGGCAAGTGCTCATCCATCTTCCAAAGGCCACCACCTTGTAAGGGAGGAGGGACCAATAGTTATCCATGTTCAAGTGGGACAATAACTCCTCTAACAAAAGATCACTGAAAGTTACCAAAGATATGATAGGAATATATCTTACACATTTCCTGCAGAAATATGTTCTGGTTGTAGGAAAATGTTCAGAACAGAAATGATAATTTGATTCATAGTATAATAAGAAAATGACCCACTGAAGGGGACAAGGGAACCCTTTTCCTCCAATGTTGTTTGTCCTCCCGGCTATGATTTGCTAAAACCTGTCTGATGCTTTGGGCTCAAAAAATTTAGGACAAGAATGATGGAGAGAAGATTGAATTATTCTTGTTAACAAAAAAAGCAAAAAGCACTTAAGACGGATATGCCTTTCTGTTAATCGAAGCCTGTCTGTCTGTCTCTTCTGCTGTCTTTGCCTTCCTTCTTTTATTGATAGTAGCAGCTAAATGTGAGTGATTAACATCCTAATCTCTGAAGCACCTGCATGCAGCTAAAGATTTTCTAGCCTACCTACAGGATTAGCAAGCCTAGTGCTGAAGTTAATGGAATTGAGTATTTAAATCTCAGAGAGAGTTTTGAAAATCACAGGAGTGATCAGCACCCATCCAAGGCTGCTTTTAGCTTAGGAGAAAGAGTTCCTTAGAGGATAGTCACCAAGTGCAGTCCCAAAAGTCCTGCAGCCCAGTCATGTGCTGGATACTACTTAGTAGCGGCCTACTTGGGATGGTTTACTTCTAATTCTTTGTACAAATGTCACTAATAAACAATTTCTGAAGTTTAATACATTTTTCTGAGGGGAAAAGTCAAAGCACATCTTTCTTTTACGAGACTGTACAGGTTTGAGTTGCCTAATTATACTGGCATTTTTTTAGTAATCATATAGCAATTGTCTCGATGAGAGTGAAATATGAAAAGCATAGATTGTAGGTTGAAAAGGGAAAAAGTGAAGTTGGGAGCATAATTCTGCCATAGAGAGATGCAATTCCACTGAGATTGTTAACAACTGCACAGCTGAGAGAAATCTAATTTGTGACCTGGAATAGGAGGTCAGATGAGGTCAAATGTGTAGGAATTCCTGAAGGCATGGGCAACAAGAGCAAATGTGATTCCTCTCTTTGCTGTGCAAAGTGAAGGAATTGAATGAAGAGTGAGTTTGTATCATACATCGTGGTGTGTTGTATGCCTAGCGAGGCCAATGAAGTAATGCCACATGATGCTAAGACAAATGGTGAGTTGTAAAAGAATTAAACAGTTTAATGGCACATAAATGTAAGAAGATGTCCACTAGCCCTTCAAGGGAAATCACTATGGCTTTAATCTGAAATTCACTTGAAGCTGCCATAATAACTCTGTGGTTATGTCATAGAGGAATTAATGAGAAAGAGTGGTTTTTTTCATTTTAGAGGAAGCTCTGTAATATCTAAATTTTATATTCCTGTAATATTCACCCATAAAATATAAATAGTGTATATAAATGCAAAAATATAATACACACACTTGGCACTCAGTTTGTCTGGAGCCAATCAGTTGGGATGCTCAGAATCTGATCACAGCTATTTTGCATTTTCCAAAGTCTAAAATTTTAGGGCTAAATTTTAAATTATGAATGGTCCAGAAATACAGATCTGAAGCAGGAGGACTGTTTCCAGTAAGGCTGGGCCCCCTGAACTATTACTTAAATAGGTCTTCCACTTCAAAATGAATGTCAACTTCACTACCCACTTTTGATCAAAGAACGTGAGCATCATCAGTGATAAATGAAGGGACAAACACAAGAAGTATGTCAATCAGGAATTCAGTTATTTATGGGGAGAGTTAGGGGAATTTGGGGCAAAGGTTTCATATTAAGAACTGTTCTGAGACAGGGCTGTTGAAGAACAAGAGATGTTCAGGTTCCCTCAAGATTCAGGCTATTACCAATAGTCATTGATCAAAAACACAGCAAGAGGGATGAGCAAGAGGTATTGCACACATCACACCCTTCCTGTAGGACTTGATAATTGAGTATGAGTCATATGAACTTATTAAGCCCAATGACAACTGCAAGAAATTATATGAACTTATTTATGGAAGCTGTTTTATGTATATAACCCTTCCTACATTTTTTTTTCCACTTGTGTTTCTAAACTTTCACCCTAAAAATGAGAAATCTATTAATGAGAAAATGATCCTGGGAATTATGTTTTTATCAGCATTAGTAAGCTAGATATGTATTGCAGAAATTGTATTTAAAAAATCAAAGAAAGTGGAAAAGTTTTATATAAAATAATTCATATTCTTCCCTTGAAACCACAGAGAACTGACGCATTCATTGCAGACATTTTAATAAGAGCATTAATAAAAGTGAATTCTCATCAAATCAAGCTGCTGAATACCTTGCTATTCTTTTAAATATACCGTATTTCTCAACTTTACCATCTCTACACAGAGAAAGACCTTATTTATATTATGACAACCAATATCTCTGAACATTGTGGCTTTAGGAGCCAGAACTAAACAAACGTAAATAATTTAACTACTTGCCTGTCTACTAACAGTGTTGCTTTTTACCTAAGCAGTGGGTGTGTGGATCTCTGTATTGTGTCTTACTAAAGATCCCACAATCTCCCATAAGCACCATTTTCAATTCTGGAGCTCTCAGATGCATTACAGTCCTCACCTTGCACCAGACATTTAACACATACCTACATGTTACTTTCTGTAAGGAGAGAAACCTGCAAGAATCCTAATGAATATGAGACAAGTGTGAAGCAGGGTTGTAATTGGGGATAAACTCATGGTCTGAAGGGCACTGACCACAGACCTCGAGGGCCCGTGTCTGCAGTGCTCAGGAGACTGCTAACTGTTTGAGCAAAAAGTATTGTGAAAGTGATCAGAGCAAAGGAATAAGAGAAAGGAGAGGATATTTCAGTGTAATTACAATAATTTATAACTTGTGGTTGTTCTCCTGTTAAAATCTCAAAAGCAGAATATTTTTACTTTCTTATAAATTATTCACAGCCATTTGCTTTGCTTCATGACAAGTAACTTTGCTTTTCTTCAGACAGGATTTTCAACCTGAAAGAATGAAAGTGTTGACCCAGTTACGTCTAACAAACAAAACGTGAAAGGAACTAAAATTAGAAATTGATAATATAATCTTAATGTGAGCAAGAAATAAAGCTTTCTTTTCCTTCTTGCTCCATCTGAATTTAAAATTGTTAAAAGTTATTTTACTTTAAAAATAGCCTTCAAAATGAAACTGTTTAGAGAAGGATAACATATATGGAACATGCTGTACATTTTCTTTAACAAAAAAAATTGGTTACAAAAATACCCTAAACCAGAACGTCATCCCTAATCAGTCCTATAACATATTCACGATGCCATGCCAGACTCTCATGTCCCATCTGCAGCTTCTGTCATGCAGACCGTGGCCCTTGTTATATGTGACATGGATTTCTGATAGAATATTGATGGCAGTGTATGGGATTGAGAAACTATATACTGTGTGATAGGTACATCATGGGGTAAGTACACCATGTGGTAAAAATGCCTGAGTGGAATCACTTTCCAGCCTCTAGAGTACTAGATCTAGAACTGGATCTACTCACAAATTAAGAAAAATCATGAAAGGGAAAAATCAAAAGGTTTCATGGAAAAAACTGTGCACCTTTTAACCCTCTGGTATTTTCAGTGCTAATGCATGGGATGTTATTCATGTATTGATTGTACATTCCATTGAAAGACTCTCAGTCGGTTAATGCAGGTCAAACAATGACTTACCTTCTAAGACATAGAGATCAAGACATTAGAAATTATGAGACTTTCTTAAAATTCCTAAAGCCATAGTGAAAACATTTAATGGGTAACTATTTAAAAAAAAACCAACCCTTGCACTTAGAATTCCCACTAGGATCAAGAATTTATATTTTATTATCTGAAGTGCTTCAATAGCTGGTAGTAAATAGCACTTCATTAAATAGATTAAATAAGAAAATGGTTTTTTACATTATTCTATAAAGAAAAGAATCCCACAATTCTTATAAGGTGAACTGTGTTTGCTCTTCTAAGGAGTTAACACAAACAGGGTGCCAAGCAGTTTCTTATCTACTTATTGGAGACAGTCATGATCATATTCAAGATAAGACAGAGGGATTATATATATATAAATGACTTGCAGTCCTAGTTTGTACATTTTAAATTGGCCAGACACATCTACTTTTCATTTTTCTACTACTCCTCTTCACAGTATTTGAAATCTGTGTTAGTTCATAACTCAACCCCCAACATGCTCGAACTCTTATGAAAAGACAACAAAAGATTGGAGATTTATTCTCCTCTATGTAAGACATGGTCTATTGTTATATCTCCTTGTGCATATACATTTTGGTTTTGTTTAAACATTTTGCTGAGTTTGTCCTATTTTTAGTACTTTTCTGTAGTTTGTTAGTCCTGTTAAAATACCCAAGCAAATCTTTTCTGAATTGAGAGCTCTGGCTTATTAGAGGTCTTCCTGCTTGAAATTTAAAAGAATACACTGTAAAAGCTACAGTGATCACTGCATTGTGTGTTCCCTATTTACTTTGCATATCAGACCTAAACTTGGCTGTGTTTATGGCTACTTTCTTAGGTGTTTAGAAAGGTAATTGTTGGACAGCAGGGAACCATTTCTCTTGCAGCTCTTTTTTTAGTATTTATCATTTTAACAGTTCAGGAAAAAGAATGTTTTCCAACCTCATTTTTTACAAGAATTTCCATTCAGTACAAGCTATCAACACCTTAAAGTCACAAATATAATGCTGGTCTCATTCTCCTTACCTTATAGTTTATAATGATGTCTTGGTAACTGTTAATCTCAGCATGTGCAATGGAGTCAGTCAAGAGAATCATGAACACAATTAGTAATGTATACACGGTGGCTCTGAATATTATTAGAACATCAGGGTTCTCAACTGTATTTTGAAAACATAATTTCTTTGTAAAGAACCTGAAACTTTCAAAGAGAGAAAGCAATCCAGCTGCATGGCAGGCAGTGATAAGCAAAATTGAAAATCAGCCTGTGCTAATATAGAATTATAAGCCTTTTAGCTGCATTTTAAACCTTAGGAAATTGACTCCAAAAGAGGAAAACATAAATATCTTCTTCATTTAAAGGAATGTTACTTCTTATTCTGATGAAGAAGAAATTAAAATATTTTGGTCTGGGCTTTTGTTTAGGTTGGTTTTTTGCTTTCTTTTATTTCTACTTCTTGACTGCCATGTTCACACTCTGTCTCAGATGTTGTGCTTTTCCTGGGAGAAACCTGTGCAGGTTTCCTGAATGTGGGAGATAACTACTGTTTAGGGAACAACATCACAGATGCCATGAAGATAAGTGGATTTGTGAATTAATGATCCCCTTTCTTCCATACTCTTCTCCTTTCAGCAAATGAAAAAGAAGTTAATCTGAATAAAATTGAAGTGGAAGGATGAAGAGTTAAAATAATATTCAAAAAAATGATCTAAGCTAGGTCAAAGCTTGCCATTGACATCACAAAATAATATGTAAATCCCCTGAAATATTACATCCTTGGCAACAGAACATTATTTTATTTTTCACCTGAAACTGTCCTCCTTCATTTGGTTTAGTTAGATTTACAGTAAATATTTGTGTAGTTCCTGCCCTGTTGACCAGGGAAATGATTTCCATTGATTGCAGTCATAGGAGCTTAGAAATTTTGATCCCTTTTAAAGGAAAACTAATTACTGCTGTGCAGTAATGCAGTATCTGAGATGTTCAAAAGGGTACTTTCCATAATAGGCAGGAGTCAGAGTTGTATGTCAGGGAGCTTGACTCTGGTCATCAGAGTAGACATCAAGGCCTTGATATCTCAGCATTACCTCATATTTGGGAGAATCCTGCATGTACTGCTGTGCTATTGATTTTGCTTGTTAGGACCACAATTGTTATTTCAGGGGTCTATGACTCTGGCACAGTCAAGACATGAGACTATTTACAGGCTTAACATTAGGCATGCACTTAAATTGCTCATTCAAGCTTATGATCAAAGTTTTCTTCCTGAGGAAAAAATACTGCTTTCTTCTGTAGCATGTAGTCAAGTCTGCATTTAATCTCACATTGACTGATGTGTACTGTCCCTAACGTGTAAAGGAAATGCTTACATACTCATAACTACCTTTATTTTAGAGATTTCACTGTGGCACTTGCTGCAGTAATTCCCCAGGATATTTATTTATAAAAAATTACTTCCAGAGCCTTTTAGTGAATTGACCTTGTTTCAGGGTTTAGCTAGGAGGAGAGAGAGATGGATTTTTTTCTTAAGCACTGCAGGGGATTTCTGTCAGGTTCCTTTAACACTTCCTTTCAGATTCTTGCCAGGCTTTCAGGCTAAAGAATTTTCAGATGTAGCTAGCCATCAGCACATAGGTATTTGCATAGTCTCTGTTATTTTATAAATCTAAAATTTAATTGGTTTTCAGGAAAAAAAAAACCAAAAACAAACAAGAGAACATAAATATAAACCTACCAGATCAGAATCATAAATGCACGGAAAAGGGTAACTTCTAATATATCAGATATATATAATACAGTGACCACTGCATGGATTGGCTTCACACATTACATCAATTCTCTGTGCAAAGATTTGGAAGGTTATTAAATCCCCAAAGAATAAGGGAAGAGAGAAGTGAGATTCTACACTGTTGAATTTTTCTTTCAAAAACTGGAGGTTTCTTAGTAATAGGACATAAATTTTAGAAATCATGAAAATACAATCTACAACTACAAAAGATAGTCAGCTTTACCCCAACTAGCCATGACCCTAAAAGATTAGCACTGCAACTGTTATTAGCAACAACTTTTGCTCTTTCTTCCTGAGTGCATTCACGTACATACTGATACATGTATGGAAAATGCCTGCCAGTAATTCTTGAACTTCATTCTCTGACTAAAGTACCTACCACACAGTAGCATCAGGTGCATAAGAAATTCTTTAGTATGGATTACCAAATTTGAGTCTCTCGTTCCCCAAAAATAACTGGTTACATCCAGAACATGAGAACTTCCCTCACATATTCCCAAATAACCACACTAAAGCAATGATTCAGGATTAAAGAAACCCTATTGAAATGACAACATCCTACCTCTTCTTATGGTGTAACAGGTATAATTGTAATTTTGTCCTGCTACTACCTGATCTTTGAACTCCATCCCTCACCCCTCAATTTCATTCAGGGCTGCCACATATGGAGAGTAGATATATAGCCCTGTACACAGATGGAGCTTAGGCAAAATACTCAGTTTCATGGCATTTCTGTGCTAATCCAGGAAGACCTTTGGATACACCCTCTTGGCAATGCACTTACATATACCAGTACTACTAGAAACCTTACTTGGCCAGACATAAGCTTGTCTCCCCTGGGGTTAAATACCAAGAAGATTTCAGTAGTAGTTAAGCTAGGCATAGGAAGTTGAACATGTACAGCACTGCAAAATCTAACTCCATTGCCTCTTGATTTTATTAATATCTCAAAGAAAGGACAAGTTATTTTAACCACAGTGTGAGGTAAAAAAAAAATTTAAAAAAAAATTTTTAAAAGGCTACAAATTTCACAGCTGTTCAGTGATACCTAGAAAAAATGGTTGAATTCAAAGCTTGCCACTTCTATTCATAGTGAAAGACTTAGAATGGAAAAGATAATCATGATCCTGCTAGGTGTACAGTCTGAAGACAGTATTGCTGGTGAAGTTCTAAGGTTGTCTCTTGAAATGGACAATTTCTAACCATGTTAATTTGACTTGTGTTTTTCACCCTGTTTTTCTCTATGCAATATGGTGATATATGCAATTTCAGGTACACTTTCCAACAAGATAAAGTCCAACAAGTGGACTTTATCTGAATTGCTGTCATACAACAAAGTGTCTGCTCTTTCATTAAAAGAATGAATGTTCCTGTCATCAGCTTGATAAGAACAACAACAGGAAATAAGCTACCTCTAAATGAAAAGGTGTTTTGTTTTTTGTTTTGTTCATGAAGCTGGAGAAATATTAGTCAAAGTTAACTGGCAGATAGGCTGTTTGGAAATGGGAGTTAGTGCACTTGCTGAAGCAGAGTTCTGAAATCTACCTGGTATTTCTGATGATGCACTGAAATCATGTTTGATATAAGATCTTATAAAGGTCATTCAATTTCACTGTACTTTGGTTTCTTCATCAGTATAATAGAAAAGCGATGGGCTTAATTGTCATGCACTGAAAGACACTTAGAGATCTCAAACTGAAACGTACTACAGAAATGCAAAGTATTATTACTATTAGAAGTCCATTACTGCTCTGTTTTCCTTTGTTCAAATTGGTCCTTTGGTACGTGCAGTTAGACAGCTCCTAATGTTATCTTGATGCACAAAGCACTTTTTGTGTGAGGTTTGACTCACAGTAAAATGCCAGTTAGAATTTTTTCCTCAGGAACTCACTGGAGCTTGGCTTACAAAATCTGAAAATTAAATCAACCAAAATAGGTCAAACACAAAACTATATGTCCTTATGTGTCCTCTTGTCCTCTTTTAGCAGTACAGCAGATATTTGTTGTTTTCTTTTCCATAAACTTTAGGCCTGTTTTGTTTCTCAGTTGGCTTTGGTACCTGTATCACAGTTACACTCTGAATACCTGCTTATGCAAGTTTTCATTCCCTATTAAATATAGTTTAAAACGATATGTTCATCTGTTAGTCATCCAGAAATAATGTGCTGGATACACAAGCAGCTGATGCTACTGAACACGACAGAAGAGTGTATCATTGTGGTACAGCTTATTGGTAGCCATCATTACAGAGATATTTTGAACCTTAAAGAAAAGGAACAAAGCATTGAAAACATAATCAAATGTTATTATAATCTGCAGTTTTGCATTTACTTTCACTTATAGCTAATTCTTGTGGAATTTATTCCTATTCACATAATCCTTTAAATTGATATGTTTATTCTGTACCAAGTTTATAATTTCTATTCATTCTTGTGTTGAGTAGGTGAAGGTGCTGCTTAAATTATTACTTCAGTATTGCACATTTTTGAATTTTTTATTTATTGCAGTCATAACACAGTGAATACATTTGTTAATATTTGAGGTGGGAAAGAAGGCAAGAAAGGAAATAATCTATACCAGCTACAGACCAGCTTTCTGGCTATAACATTATAATTTATTTTAACTCAATCAATACTTAATCTGGAGTTTAAATACCATTAAAGATCTGTGGCATGGCTAAAAGCAGCTGATGCCAGGGAATAAAATTTTCTTTAGGCTGTGATTCTGATGAATTTATAATAAGTTCTAAGGGTGATGCATTGACCTAAATTCACAAAAGCACTGCTATTCCTATTTATTATTATGAAGGGTATCCTACCCACAGTTTTGTTCTTTATAATGTTGTGAGGCTGTATGAAAAAGATGACAGGATGCAGTGAGGATGACTGGAGAGGAAGAAGCTGCTTGTACATCCCCAGCACATACTCGCTGCCCTGGCTGGCAGCCCCAGGGTTTGGAGGGGTTTGCTGTGCTCCCCAGCAGGAAGACAAATTTGTTTTGAGGGGTGGGGAAGTAGAGGACAGCCTGAGCCCCTTTCTACCCTTGATCTGATTTTGGAAGCACCCAGAACCCCAGCACCCCCTCCAAGGTTTTGTCTGTGCAGTCTGTAACCACAGACAGGGTGGTGTCTCACTGTAATTCCAGGATTTGATGCAGGAATAATTTCAGCACTGTAAAAAACCAGAAAATGTTTGAAGGCAGCAGTGAGGGCAGACTTCCTGAGAGGTGTGTGTTTGTGGTGCTCATTTGGATTTGTTTTGTTGGCAACATGAAGATGTTACGGCAGGAAGAAGACAGTTGTGTTGAAAACTACCTCTATTTTTATTTTTTTTTATTTCCTGTAGCCTTACAGGGAAATAGAGTTAGATCTGTGCAGGGTTTAGTTTTCTGCATACAGTTCTTAAAAATCCCTTAAGTCCAAACATCACAGGACAGCACTCATGAACAACTCATACTGAAGTAGCTGGGAATTGCACACACTGATCTCTCATAATGATCAGGCCACTTTTTTTTTTTTTTTCCCAGTGCATTTTGGCAAGCTTTCCCTCAGCATCATCCAAGGTCTTTTCATAGTAAGTGGTGCCTTCCCAGTGACCTGAGTCTTTTTTCGAGCTTTCTTTGTTACCTTAGCAGTTTGCAGTCATATTTGCCTATATCTATGAAAAGCTATATGATTTAGCAGATTCATAAATGTGAGAGACCTGTGTTTTTAAAAAGCAGAGTGAATAAGGGAAATGTATAGTGAAAAAAGGCTTCTTTCATTCTTCTTTCATTATGTGATATGATGCCTCTAATGTAAAAACTAGGAGAGTTCAAATCTGCTTCTTCACTGGTACTTGACCACTTCTGAATTGTTGCTTTTCCAAACAGAATCTGTAGGTCAGGATTCTCACCTCTGCATTGTTTATCCCCTGATCTCTCTCTCCTGTCTGCTTTTGGGGTAAACACTGGCTTGCAGTGTGTCTATTCTCATTGTATTTTATGGCCACCTCTGCTCATGTTGTTACTGTAATGAGATTCCTGTTGTTGTTTATGCCAGAATAACTGTGGGATAGGATCAATCCACAGTATTTAAAGGTGTTAGCCTGCCTTCACTAGCACAATTGACAGCTGTACCTAGCACTATGACCTTATTTCACCCCCATGAGGGAACAACCAAAGCCATGCTGCTTTGGAAGAGCACCACTGTGTTCTTACTGAGGTTTGCTACTCAGGGCCAGCCCAGAGGAGGAGAACAGCATGCAAACACAGCTTCTCAGCAGGAGCAACTGTTTGTTTCAGCTCTAGCTTTTACTTAAAAATATGAAGCTATTGAACAAAAATACAAAGACTTGGAGTTCAAACTCATACCTAACTTGGAGAGCTGGGCTTCTAAATCTAACTGTGCATTTCAGTCTAGCAGCAAGAAAGTCTGGGTTCCAATTCAGTTTGGTTTTTTATAGTGTAATGCTCAGAGTACTTCAAGATTCAGATGCAAGGGTGAAGATATATTTACCTGCTGTAAAGGTGGGCTGGTTATTTATAGAGGTCTTGGACCCTTCCCTCTACGCAGTGTGCCAGTCTGATCCACCTCACAACTTTGAACTGTTATCAAGCACAACTACAGGTCATGAGTGATCATTGGCAAAGTGATATTCAAAAGCTATGTTCTGCTAGGTAGACTAACAGATTGGAACATCTGAAATTAAATATCTGGGAAAATAATATAAATGGAAAAAGGTAGTTGGAAGCTCCAACAAAGGACTAAAGTTATATCTTATATCTTATCATGATGCTCTGATGAACCAAATCTTATCTGTCTTTAATGATTAATTTTATGTAAAATTTAATTTTTTCTATAATATTATTAGAATTTATGATCTATCTTGCTTTCTGACAGAAGAAAACTCCCTCATGTTCATTATAAATCTTTGGTATTTCTATTTTGCAGCTGGGGGAAAAGAGGGCTGAAGCTAGTTCATGCACAAGTCTAGAGAAAAGCATATTCCTTGCCCCACAGAATGCGAACTGATGAGTTGTAACAGATCAGATAAAGATGGAGTATTGTTTGGAAGACACAGGCTGACAAAAAAATAATAGTGTGTTCATACTTTTAGCTAATCAAGAGTAGTAATTTTACTTTTCTTAGTTGCCTAGTCATGTCAATTTTCTCTCTGTATATCAAAAGGTGAATTTCAAGACTATGATTTGAAGGAGGCTGGGGGGAGTGGCAGTGTTTTCTTAAATTCAGAAAGTTTTTACCAGGCAGGTTTACAGACTGATTTCTGTCTGTAGCTTACAAAACTGTACAATAATGTGTTTTCTTCCCACAGTGTCATGAAAAAAACAAAACAAACAAACAAAAAAAAACAGCCATATTTGGCTTCAGTTCATGTGTGAAACTTTTTGCACAACAAAAGTGGTTTCTTGTGGCCAGTAAGACTAAATGTTCTAAACATTCCAGGAAGAGTATAAATAGATTGGTATCCTTCCTAAGGTTATGGAGCCTTTTTTATCTTTTTTTTTTTCTTTTTTTTTCTTTCCCCCCCCACCCCCTCATTTATGCCCTTTTCATAATAGGCCAAGCAGAGTACAGTGTTTGAAAAGCCTGACTATCATTTTCCATTTTACTTGGATTTCTCTTAGTTATGTTTTCTGAAAAGAAGTTGTTTCAGTAAATGGAACATAGTAAATTATCTTAAATTACTTCTTGCAGTCCAGGCTAGTATTTTAACATGAAAATTGTTACTCAGAGTCTCCCACGCCCCCAAGTGCTGCAGACCTATGTCTCCGGGCTGGGGAGAAACCAATCACAGTATTTATCCAGCAGAGTCTGCAGGCCAGTCCACAATGTGGAAAGCAGAGTTTACCTAAAGGAGACTTCTTATCCTACCCTCACAACCCTGCTAGATTCAGTAAAGTTTTAGTGATGATCAAATATAACTAAAATAGTGATTATATAGTGATGGTTAGGCAAAAGTCTATATGGAAACCAGATGACAAATTATTCAAGCCAGAAATGTTAAATCTCAGCTCATCTAAGGATAGTATAAGACAGTCATCCCATTTCTTTGAGCTATGATATTTGAATCTGAACGTGTGTTAATAAGACATATATGTTGGGCATTGACATTGTCTTCTGTTGAACAAGGGTAAACATTGCATTTGTCTCTGTAAAAATATACTTCAATAGTTGGGAAGAAAGTGGAGATTCATTATTTTTGCAGTTGTAGAAGACATTTAGCAGCTGTGTTTATACTGGCAGACAATTTGGATATTAGGTGGAAGGACAGAGAACTGCAGATGCACAATATTGTGCAGACATTGTGCACTTACAGCCCATTTCCAGGGAAACATGTTATTTTATATTTCCCTTGGTGTCATTAATCACATTTTATGACGTATCTCACTATTTCAACTCATTCCCCTAGATTCATTCATTTTTTGGCCTGTTTTTTTAGTAGTTATTGAGCTGCATTTCAACAAATTCTCAACTACAGATAATAAAGTTCTTTTTGCTTCAGGGAGAAAATTAAGATGACCCTATACTGATTCCTCACACTACCTGTAATAATCAGCATGTCTACCACATCAGAATGATATTTAGCTTGTCTTTGGTCAGAAAAATATTCATACTGTTCTTTGGTATTTAGAAATCCAACTAATTTCCTGAAAGTAAAAATATGATTCTTATTTTGACCTAAAAAGAAAAACAGCTGCTCTTTTCTCTGTTCTTGAAGTTCTCTAACCTCTCAACAGGCTTTGTTTTGTTTTTACAGGTGAATCCCTTAAAACTGTAGCAATGATGGCCCTTCATGTGGGAGAAATATGCTGATATAAACAGTGAGGAATCCTCCTGCTAAGGAGCTGCAAGCCTGAGGAACCTCAATGTATGGGAGGTAACCTAAACCTGTAACCTATATGGTTGAACAGATGTGCCGGAGAGAAGTGATAAAGGGACAAAGCTTGTGCCAGCTTTTGACCTCTGGCTGAAGAGCTAGCTGTGCCGGAGCTCTGGCCTGGGAGGTGGGCAGCTCTCTGAAGAACTCTGAGATGGGACCAAAAGACCTGCCAGGCATGCTCTGTTCTGGCTGAGCTGAGTGTCTTGCTAGGTATCAGTTTTCTGTTGGTGAACAAAGAAAAGGACTTTTATTGACCTCTAAAAAAAAGAAGCAAACCCAAAGAATTCACTACACAGCCAATTAATGGCTACGTATTTGGGATGACTTGCCCAAGATAGTGTGATCAGCAGATTGCTTGAAGAAACAAAGTCTGCCCAGTGCCCCTTCTTGTGACTGGTCCAGAATGCTAAATATAATTAGTCAGTATTTTTCTTAGGGATAAATGAAAAGCAGTGACAATAATGATCTCTGTTTATGTTGCATGGCTTAGGCACAGCTAAGGAAATACAACTTGCTTTCACCCTTTTTGTTTTCGGGGAGGATCTGTCCGCTAGAGTGAAAGTAGCAAACTGTGTGTTATAAGCATTCCTGCATTGACATGAGTTGTGTGGATGAGATGGTCCTATGTATCTGAAGGGGGGCTGGGGTGGATTTTAGGATGTGCTCAGTGCTTTTTAGAATAATGAAATCTGAAAAAGAGATTTACTTTCAGGAAGGTCATGGGGTTTGAATTTGGGAGGAGAGGACTCTGGCAATCATATTTTTATTTCTAGAAGCTAATAACATATATATTTTATATATTCTCCAAGATTAAGTGGCTTGCAAAAGTACATTGAAAGCTGCTGGCAGAACTGGAAAATTAATACAGCTCTGGGGAACATGATAGAAGTGCCTTAGTCTTAAAGTCATTTATACAAAGAAAATAAAATGTCACTATTATTCATGGTTTTGTGGACCCCATAATTTCTTGCCTTCTCTAAAATGCTTGCTCTTTCCTGTGATATTTTCCATGTTCTGCTCTCTTTCTCCAACATTCAGATACAGTTCTCTTACATGATGATGATTGCTCGTTGCAACCTCTGGTGGAAGCTGCCTCCAAACAAGTAACGCTGGCAAGGCTGCCAGCCTGCTTCCTACATAGACAGTATGAGTTTTGCTGAAAAGAGTATAATTTTGTAGGTTGCGAAATGATCTCCAAATATCTAGTTCAAGCATGCATAAATCAGATTAATAAATTAACCATTAAAAGATCTATCAATATCTGCTGGAGTTCCCACACCCTTCAAATATGTTGATCCCATTTCTTTCCCTTAATGCCTGTTTTCTTCCCATGTGTTCATCTGCAAAGCACCTGCCTATCTACTGCAAATAGCTCAACTGCTCAAGTCAAGACCAGGTTTCTATTGCTTCCACTCTCCTGGTAAAGACAGGCTTCTCCAGTTTCTTGCTATATAGCCCATCTCTTGCACCCTGGGCCTCTATCAACTGGTCACTGTTGCTGAGCCATCATTGTTACACAGCTGAGCAACTTACTGAGGAGGTTCAGGGAAAGGAAGGAGATCTGTCTTGTCCTGCCTTGCCTGATATTCCTTACAGTCCTTCTCTAACACATCCTTTTCCCTCTCTTCCACAAACTCATATCTATGTCTCTGTCCTCCTAGGCACTGCAATGTCCTCCTTCAACATGACCTGGGCCCATCCCTCTTGCTTTTGCCTTTGCTGACTCTGGTCCCCTCTCCAGTCCCCTGGTTTATCTTCCCTTACAGAGCCAGAGCCTCTCCTGACAATCTAATGTCAAAATTGATGCAGCAGCTGAACACATATTGTACCAGTGTTATGTGAAGGCACTTGCTCAGCTGCCAGTTGTGCAGGTCTCATCCTTTTCAGAAGATATTGGGGAAAGTTCCTTCAGATCTGCACTCATCATTCAAATAGCTTAGGTAAGTCACCAATGACTCACAGAAATAGAGTAAATTAAATCTTGTACAGAAGTTTTAACAAGAGCCTAACTGAATGATCACTGAACATCACACCTGGAATCATTTAAATTTTAGCATTACTAGACGTGTGTTTTATTTTTCCTTTTAAAATAAACCTAGGAAGTGGCTAGGTTAATGCCTACAACCTTAGCCTAAAGGATAAACAGCAAAGCCAATAAACATAATTGTTCAGGCTCCTGCCTATTTGTGTCTATACAGGCAATCATCTATAGCACCTGTATCCTCTCTTGTAGATGTTTTATGACCAAGACATTAAACTATAGAGAAAGAAATGTGGGTTAAGAAGTCTGTATTTAAGTGAATTTTCCCCTAGGAATCAAAAGCATTTAATTTCTGATGACAGTCATAATTTTCTTTTAAATGATAGAATTGAAACATTGTATTTGGTTGAAATTTATTTGTAGTTGTTTAAAATTTAAATAACATAATCCTAGGCTACATACAAGGGACTTTCTGTTCTGAGAGTATTTAAGGTAAAGGAAGGAGGGAAGGTGCAAAGAGACCTGCTTCAGTGTACCTGTCCAGATCAGCTACTCTCACATGCTCTGGTTGCTAAAAGTCTCCAACAGGATGCTGCAGCAGCAATGGTGCCCAAGACAAAAGGAGTTAAGGCACATGAACTAGGCTGATACCCATTACATTGCTGTGACTATGGACTTAGCCAGCCTACAGGGATCTTCTGAGCAAAGCAGAGTCAGAGCAAGTGTCTAGTCTGGCCCCCAAAGCTTTTCCCTTTACTGTCATTTAGTCAGATAAAAAGAGAACCTCAAATTCCAGCTGACAGCCACTTCACAATCTATCTAAGCAGCAGAAAAATTAGAAACACTTGCATTTCCCTCTCTGTCCCAAGCAAATACACACTATCAAGAGGGAGAGAAAGAGACAAGGATGCATAGCTCTGGTCTCTTTTATATGAAGTGATCAGTCCTGAAATAATGAGGAAATCCACCCCCACATTCCTGAGGGTTCCACCCTGAGGACACAAATGTTTTCTTTTTGCATGGTTCTCATAGAACAACACAGCTCCCAATGGAGTCCATGCTATGATTTGGTATGCCTAAAAAGCACAAAAAGAAAAAAAGTGGATTTTGTACTTAGCCAAAATCAGATTCCACCTTTTGACAGGCACTATTCTAGATGTGAACTGTGAAGTGAATCGTATATGTTC
>JANHGN010015233.1:0-21866 GCA_024605025.1 Megaceryle maxima | reverse complement strand
CTTCCCTTCCCTTCCCTTCCCTTCCCTTCCCTTCCCTTCCCTTCCCTTCCCTTCCCTTCCCTTCCCTCCCCTTCCCTCCCCTTCCCTCCCCTTTCCTCCCCTTTCCTCCCCTTTCCTTTCCCCTTTCCTTTTCCTTTCCCCTTTCCTTTCCTTTCTTCTTTCCTTTCCTCTGCCTTGTTTGTTCCAGAATCAAAACAATTATCATTTTGCAGTAGCCCTTTGTTAGCCCATCTGCTTGTCTCAGAGCCATGCCAAAGTCCTGGATCTGTTCAGGATTAGGAAAGGGGAGGTGTAGTGTTAGTCTGTAGGGTCGAGAGCCTGAAATTATGTACTCCAATAGGGCACAAAGCGCAGGGCTCTGTGAAGACATGCATGGGGTACTGTGTACTGCCTCATTAAAACTAACAATGTGAAAATGTCTTACAAAAAGCACAAGCCACCCATCCATGTTTTCATCAGCTGGGTAGATTTTTGCCTTAGGGCACGCTGCTCCATCCTCACAGATGCAGCCAGCTTGCGTGGGGAGCCATGGCAGCTGAGCCACCACTGCCTTTCCTAGCACTATCTGGCAGCAAGCAATCCCACTGTGACAGATCTTGACTTGCCTTTCCTGCTATCCATTCTCATTCATTAACTATTCATGCAAGCTCTCAATTAGACTATGGAAGATAAGAGCATTAATTGACAAATCACATTCCTTAGCATCTCACAATGTTGATGTTACCCTTTCTTTTTTCAGGTAGGTCTTCAGCTTTTTATGCTGATTATTGTTTTTTCCATGTTGAAGATAGGCAGGAATGGATAAACAATGACTGTACCTTTTGCCTTGAATTTTGGGCCATTCTTTTTGACTTAGAACCTTTCTTCCAGTACATTAAAATCTTTCATTTAGAAATATTTTGTTTAATTTTTCTGTATTTCCCCATTAATATATTGCTCAGCTGAAGTGACATAGTTTAATAACTTCTCTAGCAGGATCAAACAGGCAAGCCCTAGCTTTACTGATGATGATTAAGAGTGGGAGTCATGCTGTGAAATAGTGACTAAGTGCTATTACTGAGATCTGACAATTTTCCTGGAAGATGGATCTGATAACTCTGTAACAAGCATATTTCAGTGAAATGACCCAATTTTAGAAGATTAGTATATTTTCCTAAATTCAGTAACCTTTTCTAAAAATCTCACATCTACAAATCTGTAAGACTTCTCTAAAAGGAATTCTAAAAAGGAAGACTCAGTAATATCTACCTGGGAGCTCCAGAGAACTGCTGTAGAGAGGAGCATCCTATAGGAGCACTAACATTTTATATTACGGTTTTGTGAAGACGTAATATAAATTCATGCTGAAGGCAGGAGAAAATCAAGGGGAAAAAGTAAGGAATCTAGGAAGTCAACATTTGACAATATTCTTCTTAGAAATTAAAAGTTAAAGCCAAATAAAGCCTCAAGTTGGTCTTACTCTTGTGAGTAATTAATGTGTCCAATGTAACTAATAGCTTTTATGATCTGTGCGAGATATCTCACTTTTGTAAATTAATGCCATAGTATTTTGCAATTATTTATAATGATAGAGAATAACAGACATCAACAAGGATACATGGTATAACAAGAACATAAATGAGAATCCTAATACAATTGGATAGTGGATAGACATAGACCTTCTAAACATGTAAGAAAAAAGAAGTATTTTTAATAGATATGAGGCATCTTACATGGGTTTGAATGTTTGTAGTTTGTTATTTTCTGCAGTAATAAAAATGCTTTCCCTGAAACAAGTAATTTGTAACTCACCCTCAGGTCAACAGAGCAAGTGAAAATTCATAATGGAACCTAATAAATAATGGCCTTCATGTTTGTCCTCCGAGCTAACACAGGTGAATTGATGTTTTCCTTTCTTTTCCACACCCATCTAATTTTTTCCAACCAATATAATTTTTGTTATATTGTTCATAATGTTTCATAGATCCAAAAATATTCTTTCCAGTATTATTCTCACTCTAGCCAAAGTCATGTATTTGAAGATTCATTCTGCAGCAAAACAGTTTTCAGTCTGTCCTTTGAAAAGCACTGTAGTGCTAGAAAGTTCTGAATTTTTTTTTATTTTTTTTTTTTTTTTTAACTAAAAACTGCATACAATTCCAGAGATATCTGTGGTTCTTGGGTACTGCAATTTCATCATTCTAGGTTCTGCCTACTAGTCCACATTTTCAAGTGAAAAAATAACTCCCTGTATGAAACATAATACTTAGTGTAATCTGAGTTTCTCTTATTCAGGCTTTAAGGAAATCCCTAATCTGGCATTTCAGTTTTTTCTGTCATTTGCTTTATTATGTTGCTGCATATAATACTGACTCATTGATTCTCTGATCTGAATCATGCTCTTTAATATGTGCATTTTTATCTACATAAGAAATGTTTTTAAGAGTTGAAATATGTCTGGAAAGCAGAAGACAGTAACTCTGGAAAAATAATTTTAGGAGATCTAAGAAAGATTTCAAGAACCTAGACATCTGCTTTTACATTTTATTTTCTTTCTGAAATTCTTAGTTTTGGATTGGGAATTTTATTCAGTGTTCAGAATACCTTTTGAGGAAAAACAGGGTGTGTAATGGTGACAGAATCGTTGCCAGATTTAAAAATAACCCCAGTAGCAGCAGCAAAATGCTATTCCTTGCGATTTGTCTCCCTGCCCCAACATTCCTTATATCTTTTCAGTTATCGTCATTCACTATTAAATAGCTATAAAATGAATTTTATGAGAACTTAATGTGCTTTTGAATACACCAAAACCCACATGGTGTATATCACATACACAGCTTGCTGAACTAGAGAGAGAAATTATCAAGTAAGTTATGTGGAAGCTTTCCATAGTCTCCTTATGTGACCTTGTACAAGGCCACAAATGTTTGAGGTCAGAGGGAACATAAATATTCATTTATACATGATTCATTCTGAATACTCCACTAGACAAATTTAAAAATAATTCTAGTTAACCAGCATTGAAAACATTTTGGATGTTGATCATTAATGATATACGTGTTGGTTTGGCAAAACAGTCATTCCCAATGTTTTTCCTACTAGAAAACAAAATAAAAACTTTGATCAGACTGCCCCCTACAGAAAGTAGAGCAATGGCTTTTTAGTACCTATAGTTTGTTGTCAGCAATAAAAGAAAAATCAGAGGCAACAGTCAATCAGTCGAGATTTTCCAGACAGCAAACAATCAGTCGCAAGAGTATGTTCACCTATAGCTCCCAAAACATAAACAAAAGTTAAACTAAAGTTACTTTTCAAAATAAAAATTTTAATTCCCTATTTATGGAGGCATTAAAATGTGTCTAGATGAACATTTCAGGAAATATCCTCAAAGTGCTACTATTGTACTACTTCTGAATTAAGAAAAGAGTGTGAAGCACAGGCCCTGCTAGTTACACTACTGTGATTCTATTTTTTCCTTGTAATTCTCCTTTTGTTGATCATAGTCAGTTCCCCAGACAGGAATTTACTAGCTCACCCATGGCATTGTTCTCAGCTGGTACTAATATGTGTAGTTCCACTAAGATTCACCATGACTCTGTCCCTGACTGGACCTAAATATGTATTTAATAAATTATAAAAGTACTTTGAAGAACTAAAATGTATAGCCTTGTGAAGATCATGTCTTAAGTTCTTCTACAATGAACAGATGAAAAGAAATTATTTATATATATATATATACTGTCAATGAGCATTTTCTATCTTCTCACTGTTCCAAATAGGTCTGTGTATGACAGAGAAAGGTTTCTTACAAAACTTCATTCAACTAAAAAGAAACATTTTCGTTTAGCCTTCACCAAATATGTTTTCAGGAAAAAGAGAGGGGAGGGCATTAAGTTATTTACAGGTACTAGATAGATTTAATATAAAATTCAGATCTGAGTTTGTTAAAAAGAGAAAAAGACATACAACAGGGATTAAAAAATCTGATTCGTGATAAAGACTGCTATTTCTTCCAAGTAGGGGCTTATGTTTTACATATTTATTCAAACAGCAACTCTGATAGAGCCATTAAAAACGTGAGTGTTAGCTCCAACATCTTTACCTATCAGATACTAAGTCCTCAGACTTCCCAGGGCAAAAGTTTTCCATTTGGCAATGCCAGTCAAGGAAGAAAGGCCATTTTCCTCATGGTTATGGATAAGCTGGGAAACACTGTTGTCTAAAAATGAATTATTTCAAATTAAATGGATTCTAACTTATAATTAAAAAATGTAACTTTTTTGATGAAAATGTCAAAAGCATAACCCTCTTTTCTCCATCTTGCAGTGCTTTTCCCCAGAGACTACCTGGCTTTTAAGACATCTTATGGGATTCCAAGTCCACCCCCTGAAAAGGCATAGGAAGTTTCTCAGAGATTGCTCTTTACTATTTTCTTAGGTTTTTGAACTCTGAGATTTTTAAGTCATGCCAGATGCTGGGCCAGAAAGGATCAGAGAAAATGCTTAATATTTTCATTGCAAATTTTGTACCTTTTAATATTTTAAGAAATGGAATTATTCAGTTAGGTTCCTTATTTACTGGGGACAGGGAAGGCTGCTTCTTTCCCACCAAAAATTATATGGTTAATCTCAGATCCCATAGTTAGGTGACTTTTTTCCAGACAGCAAACCAAGTGGATACTGACATTAGTCCCTTTGTGCTTTGTGAGATTACTGTCCTCTGAATCTAGAGGGAAACATCCTAGAAGTATAACTGCTTATTCTTGCTTCAGAATCGCACTTAGCACCACTCACTGAAGTAGCATCTCATCTTTTCCAGCTAAGTAAAATGCTGTTGTCATATTGAGAAAAAAAAAGGAAAATACTGCACTAAACTTCCATTATCTTTCATCATCCATTAGGAAGAGAGATATTGCAAAGTTTTTCACTCTATAGAAACTCAGAATAAGTAAAATCACAGTGTCTTACTTGTTGATGATCTTAGTAATTTCCAGATTTTTAAAAATAAGATTATAGTCACTAGAAATTTGGTCTAGGTGAAGAAAAGCCTGTTTGGATATTTGCAACTCTGTTTCTTTAGTGCTGGTTAAAGGCTAATTTCTGAGGAGTACTGACCACCCTCAGTCCCCATTCAAAGAAGTTGTAACAAAAGGCATGTGGCAACTGAAATGAAGACTTCAGTGATTGACATGATTTCTGTCCTACTTGCACTTTGCTTATGAGATTGGGACACCTTACCTGTTATGGTTACCATGCTCAAAGTAAATTTTTTAACTATATTTATAGTTATATGTTTTTTAGCCTACAAATTGATTCTACAACATGCTTCAAAATCTGGTGGAATATCTGTTTCTGTTGGACATATTCTAACAAACCTCCACAATTTTTAAAGGCAAAGTCTGACTGCTTGATTTTTATTTTCTTTGAAACACTGTTTCATTTTCTGAAGTTCACTCTTTTTATGTGCACAAATTTTTCACATTATATTTGTAGGCATGGGCCCATTACTCCCCCTATGTTCCTTAGTGGCAGAGAAAAGATTTATTGTAGAATCAGTATCATAATCATGTAAAAAAAAAAAAAAGGAAGATTGAATTTTAACATAATGCATAGAAGGTATTATTCTTCCAATAAATATAAGACATGACATCAATGTAAACCAAGTCAAATAGCCTCCTTACTGATGAGCTTCTACATCTTGCTAAATTCGCTACAGATTTCTTAAACTATCTTCCCACACTGTGTTCGTATCATAAAATTACTGTTCTAGAAGTCTTATATGAAGGACATCTTTTGCAGAAGTGGATTCTTTCCATTTTCAGTATGAAAGTGATTCTTGGAATCTCACAAAGGGTCACATTGCTTTAGACACTGTTTATGCAAGAGTCTGAATTCTTGCTTTTCTTTGTGGTGAGACTTGTACCTATAATGTGACAATAAAGAAGTAATGCAAAATATTTTTTTTCTTTTTTTTTATGTTTGCAAACAATTTTTTTTCCTTCTTTTCTTCCAGGAAAGTTACATAAATAAGACATTTTTTTAAAGAAGTTTTAATTAAGTCTCTAAGTTTTGTAATGGGCTGTCCTTGTCTAATTTCTTTTTTATTAATTAAACAAGTATTTATACCTTTCATCTGGTCTTTAGAAAATAGTATTGATATATCCAACATTTGTTTATAATATCTGTGGCAGTAAATGTTGCTTCAGAAAAGTTCTTCACAACTTAGCTCATAACATCAACATTTATACCATCATGAGTCTTAAGAGCTGTTATATTAAATAATTGGGGCAAATAACAAATTTCTTAGGATAATTCTTTCATTTTAACATCTTCTGGCCCTAGATATATACAAAATAAGTTATTCAAGAATGAATACAGAGAGGCCTTCTTCACTTTGATTTTCAAGAATACATTTTTTGATGTTTACGTATTTAGACATTGAAACAGCTAACTTGTAGAGCTAAATCTCTGTAGATCTCCAACCATATCTCAGTAATAAAAGATAACATTATAAAGGGAAGAAATATATACTGAGTCAAAAATATGTTAAATGTGAACAGAAACTTTTTTATTTCTGACTGTGGCTTTTTCTGTTGACATCATGACCTTTGGCTCATATGCATATTTCTCTCATTTTCCTTTCTCTGAATATACAAAGATTTCAACCCAAAAGACATGTAATTTTCTGTAATTCAAATTAAATTTAAATAATATATAAATAAATTTATGTTTATCTTGTAAATTAGAGTTATAATCTTGGCGGCAAACATTAAGGAGCTGGCTGGTAGAAAGAAAAAAAACAACTTCTTCCTTCTTGTGTTTTGTCCCAGCTCTTTCCTTCCTCTGCCAACAATCACAATTCTTTCTTCAAAGGGAACACACAGTTAGTCAAAGCCAGAGTTTTCAGTTTTTCTTCTGCACTGAGCAAGCTGAAGCAAATTCAGCAGTACAACTCCAGGCCCTGGTTTGCTAGACTCCTAAGGAAACTTCTAAAATGTTGTTAGTGACATGTACCAAACATGGTTCCTTGGTTCTCCACTAGTCTAAATGAAAGACAAAACATAAACCAAAAAGGCTTTTTTCTTGGCATTTTAAAGCTGAAATACCAAAATACCTAGCTTTATTTTTGCAAATACTACAGACAGTGTGGCCCAAATACCCAGGATTCATGCCACAGGTGCAAATTAACCTATATGTACATGCTACAGATTAACATGCCAGCAAAGTGTCAGACTTCTGGCCCCTAACTCTGCTTCGAATATAATGTGATTCTACCATTTTGGTGAGTTGTAAAACAGCCAAGTGGCCAGAAATTCACAGATAATTACGGTAGGGTGGTGCATTACCATGAAATATGGCAGGATTGACAGACCTGTCTAATTTACAATCAAAGGTGATGTTCCATATCACAGAATCACAGAATGTTAGAGGTTAGAAGGGACCTCTGAAGACCATCGAGTCCAACCCCCCTGCCAGAGCAGGCCAAAACTAGAGTAGAACCCACAGAAATCCAGACAGGTCTTGAAAGTCTCCAGAGGAGACTCCACAGCCTTTATTCCAATGCTCTACACCTCTTACAGTAAAGAAGTTCTTTCTCATATTGAGGTGGAACTTCCTGCACTTGAGTGTGAATCCATTGTCACTCGTCCTATCACAATGCACAAGTGAAAAGAGGTTGTCCCTGCCATCTTGATGCCCATCCTTTACGTATTTATAAACATTAATTAGGTCCCCTCTCAGTCTTCTCCTCTCCTGACTAAAAGGCTTCAGGTCTCTCAGACTTTCCTGGTAGGGCAGGTGTTCCAGCCC
This sequence comes from Megaceryle maxima, assembly GCA_024605025.1. Taxonomy (NCBI): domain Eukaryota; kingdom Metazoa; phylum Chordata; class Aves; order Coraciiformes; family Cerylidae; genus Megaceryle; species Megaceryle maxima. The sequence goes on along the minus strand of JANHGN010015233.1, from coordinate 14,079 downwards.
CTTCATCATCTTCATAGCCCTTTGCTAGACTCTCTCAAGTAGATCACTTGAACTGGGGAGCCCAGCACTGGATGCAATAAACCAGGTGAGGTCTCACTAGGGCAGAGTAGAGGGGGAGAACCTCCCTTGATCTGCTGGACCCACTCTTCTGAATGCACCCCAGGATACCATTGGCCTTCTTGGCCACAAGGGCAAATTGTTGTCCCATGGATAACTTGCTGTCTATCAGGACTCCAAGGTCTTTTCCACAGAGCTTCTTTCTAGTAGATCACCTCCTAACCTGTACTGGTGCATTTTATTGTTCCTTCCCAGGTGCAGGATTCTGCACTTGCTCTTGTTAAACCTCATTAGGTTCCTCTTTGCTCAGCTCTCCAATCTGTCCAAATCTTGCTGACTTGTCACACAGCCTTCAGGTGAATGAGCCAATCCTCCCAGTTTCCTGTCATCAGCAATCTTGCTGAGAAGGCACTCCCATCATCAAGGCTGTTGATAAAGATGTTGAACAGCACTGGACCCAGAACTGATCCCTGGGGGACTCCACTGTTTATTTTCTTCCTCTTAGATACCACACAGAGGTATGGTCCTCACAGACATCTCCACAGGCATAAAGCACCAAAAAGTTTATAGGACTAGGGCCATGAATTGTTTTCTTTAAGAGTGTGCCACATCACAGAGTTTTGTATTGCATAACTTTAGCTGTTCATTAAAATCAACCTTATTCCCTATTGCCATAGCTGCTGTTCTTCTTTGATTTTAGACATCATCTTTGAGTTTATGTTACTAACTAAATTAAGTAGAAAATAAAGATGAGGATCCTTTATAGTACTTGCAACTGTGAGTAATTGATTGTAAAGACCTTTTTCCCCCCATGTGTGGATTTTATTTGTTACATTTTATTAATTTCTGCTTTTTGAGTGTCAGAACTGCAGGAAATATTCAGTATTGTAGACTTACAAGGCAGCCAAATGATCACTGGTTAAAATATGCACACAAATTCTTCTTCATTCCCAACAAATTTTTCTCTACAAGGATTTTCTTTTCTAAAGGTTTTTCTTTTTCCTTTGAGACACTAAATCTACTCTGCTGCTCTTGGTCTCAAGTAGTGCAAGAAGAAAACAAGGAAGTTGTGTTAGCTATGAAATTTCTTCCTTTTCTGTTTTTGATACCAGCATAAACTTTTGACTGTGAATTTGGATCATAAATTGGACTTAAACTGGAAGTACAGAATAGTACATCCTAAAACCATAAGAAAGTGCAAGCATGTATGCCCATCTGCTCACCATGGTCTTATCCATTCCCTAACCTGAATTAAATGACCTGGCAATATTACTTTTTAATAAATATTTAGAGAAAGACAAAGAAAAAAAGGAATAAATACAGTAGAAACACATGAGGTGAGTGGGAGTAAGTAAATTAAAGTGCAGCTTTTTACATTTTCTAGCTCTCTGACTCTGTTTGCACTCAGCATGGGACGACCTGCCAGGAAAATATGATTGTTAGCTCTAATCAGTCAAATATTTGTTAGGAATGCTGATTATATAACCACTCAGAGTCTCAAAGAGCACATTTTTTTCAACTGTGAAGCAGAAATGGTCTAGTTAAACAATAATAGAAATTAATATAATTAGCTTTTAAAAAAAATAACATTCATCCACTAGTGTATTTTGCCATCAACAGAGGAAAGTTTGCAATATCCTACAATCATGAGAAACTAAATAAATAGTAAACAACTGTTTTCCAGTTTGTACAAGTTGGAAAGCCAAACCAGAAAAATGTGAAGCTGGCCACACTTTGAAGGCAGTTCCAGGGGTGGGGGTGGGGAGTATCAGGATCAGTACCTTGCTATTTGTTTGGTGGTAATGTTCAGAAGTTCCTAAGTTTTTCTGAGAGAGCACCTCCATTAAGAATATATTAGAAATGTGCATATCTTCATATGATGCACAGAATAAGTAAATAGCTCTGAGCACACCTAAATAATTATCTTTGAAAATTCGAGTCTCAGGTAGGAAGATATTTTTCCTCTCAATCATTCTTTATTTTATTCTTTACTAACAGAATACTATAGTTTATGACATATGGTCTGCTTAAATTAGGCAGGCGCTCAAAACCCTGTTCGTTCACCTCAGCTTGTGAAGCCAAGTTGTCTATTAATAGGAAAAGCCTTGCCCTGGTAGAATGTGTATGCAGCGGTCAGTCTCTGCATGGGGGAAATGAAGAATATGATGCAACATGGAATAAAACAAATTTCTTATGTAATACAGCTAGAATTGCTACAACATAATACTTTTCCAAACAAAGTGGAGAAGTGTTGTTAAATATGTATGTCTAGGAAGTGGTATGTTTAGTGACTTCTTGTGTGTTATCCAGCACACTGACTTTCCAGAGTTGTCTCCAAGTTGTAATGGACAACCTCTCTTTTGCTATGAGAGCCCAGAGAGGAATAAACCAAGACCACCAGGTAAGACATTATATAATCGCCATAGATATGAGCATTAAATGCCCTCAAGTACTGTATTTAAATGAAAAGTTTTAGCCAAAAGCAAAAAAAGAAAGAAACAAACAAAAAATATATCAAGGACTTTTAGCTAAGTATGAATTTTTTTTCTTTTATAAAGCTAGAAATTTTACAACAATGTTGTAGTGAAAATGCTGACATGAAACAATCTTACTAGAAATATCCAACTAAATATCCAACAAACGATCCAACCCCTTTCCTATGCAACATTCTTTAATGTAAGTTTTTTAAAAAAATATATTAAAAACAATTGTCTTTATGAAAATGAGTTATAAATCTTAGTGATTATTATTATTTTACAAGAATATGTAATATTGTAATATGTAATATATGTAAATTATCATGAATCTCTGTTGATTTTCCAGCATTGCAGCGATCATTTTACTAGTCCATCTCTTTGACTGTCAAATATAACACTTCTATCAGGTATAAGCAGCTTGTCTGCACTTTCAAAGCCATTCATGGCTTCACATCATTCTACCTATCATCTCCCCTTCAGGATCAAGAAATCACTTCTTTCACTGATTAACCCATGATGCCAGCCTCCTCCATCTACTTCTTAGAATTTCAGTCGCTCGGTTTCAAGCTTTACCCCATGCCATTCCTCACATTTGGAAGGAGCTTTTTTAGACATCTGCAAAGCTACCTCATTATCTTTGTTCTAATCCTGTCTTTGAGGTTCCCCTGCCATTATGCCTTCAAAAGAAGTTTTGGAGTTTGGACTGAATTTGTCTAGTTATAATGAGCTGTTCCAAATAAAGATTTCTGGATCAGATTCAAATGGAACAATGCCAAAGATATGAAGGTTGGTATTTCCTACACAGAAGCAGCACCACCAGTTCTGCATGCTTACCAGAGCCTCATTTTCAGAGGATGTTGCCTTGCTGTTGTTGGGGCCCAATATTTTTCTGTGTGGAAACAGAATAAAATGAGTTTAAGTGTGTCTGGATTGCAGGAGCCACTGTGGTAGTCACATGTCTGAGACAAGGGTGTGGTCCAGAGGGTAGCTTGGCCTTTTTGTTCATGTAGCAAGTTATTGATAAGGTATTATTTGTATTGGATAAGTGAAATAGTGGTCCTGCTGCTGCACAGAGGCATTAGGAATTGTCCTATACTTGTGAGTAAAGACTGGTGGGACATTTTTAATATTAGTGACCAAATTTGTTGCAACTGGGTCAGGGTATTCTCTCTGGTTTGTTCAAATTTCTGTTGTGGAATGAATGAGTAATCATGGGAACTATTGTATTGACCCAATGGTTATTATCTTATCTGAGCACATTTTTTTGGAAGTAATTACATTTTTAGCCTGTATCCTTGAACATATTTGCATATTGTGTCATGGTAGAATTCCTGTCTCTAGTGGCAATGACTTACAACCCTTTACAGAGGAAACGGGAAACTTTATGGCATCTCTGTCATCTTTCCCTCCATATGGTGCCTTCAAACCATGAAGGTGTTTGTGCGAAGCAGAGCATGTAAGTACTTCTGCTGGTTTTGATCTAAGCATCTCTAATTTTGGTGAAGATTTTATTTCAGGATGCTGGAGAGAAAGGTGCCTGACTCCTTCTCTCCCTCACCTGTCTCCCCTGGCACTCAGCCCCAGTCACCAAAGAACTGTCATGGGTCGGGAAGAGGCAGGAGACCACAGTTTCCCCAAACTCCTCACCTTTCTTGGGCCTCCTCTATACAAGACTTTTATCCCCCAATCCATCACCACTTCTAGCAGCTGAAGGGCCAGCAGGCTTCCCATTTACTCTTCATTAAAATGCTAACATAAATAGTCAGACCCCCTCTGTTACTTCAGAGCAATTTGTCTATTTCATGTTAGTCTGTCTGACTAAAATCTTCTGAAAATTATTATAATTTTTAAGTGATTGAAATGTCTTCCAGAGAAGAAATGACCAGATCCAATTTGAGAATCTTTAACATGGGGAATAACCATTTTTAAAATACCCTTTTACATTGCCTTTCCATAATTTATCAGATGTGGATCTGCACTCTTAGAAAGTCAGGCTGGGATTTCTCCAAGGCACCAATGGGATGTAGACAGCAAGTCGAGGTCTTGTTCAGAAATTTAGTATAAAAACACCCACAGAGTTGTGCAGCTTTCTCAAAATAAAAAGTAAAATCACTCCCAGACTGAACTTTTTTTGCCAAGTTTCAACATAAAAATACAATTTTGTAGCCAGGCTGTAAATCTCTGAAAATAAGAGTTTATGTGGAAATGCTGATACAGCGTTAGTTATAGCACTGGTAATGGCTGTAACACTCAATTATTTGATGCTGAAGGCTATTAATCCTGAAGAAACCTTTTTTGGAAGAAGTTGAACTTTGGACATCAATGAGATCTCAGAGGAAGCTGGATTGAAAACTAAAAAAAGCTGCTTTTGTCCATGTAAATCAATTGTTGTTGTTTTCCTGTCTGAGAAAATATTAATCCAAATACTAAGGATTTACAAACAGGAAAAGGGAGAACCTCTAAAGATCTTGTTGGTTTTTTAGATAGTGCTATTTTGAAACCTTGTTCTGAATCCATGCTGATGGTTTAATGCAGAAAAACTTGTGCAGTTCATTTATGCACCCTGGTTTTAAGCTTATGGTCAATTTTAGATCAGAAAGCCATCACACTACAGTTTCACAAATGGTCAAATTCTGCCATAGGACCTGACTGGCTTCGTGTCATTAAAATGGAAGAATGCTTGAAAACATAGTAATAAAACCTCTCCTTTGCTACAGCCAAGCAAATCAAAACTAATCTGGGAGCCTGAAAGGAAAGCACAGTCAATGAAGACTAAATATTTTGTGTATTTGCTACAGGTTTTTGTTTAGACTTCTGATTCCTTATCAGTCTAAATAACAGGATCCTACTGCATCCCTTCTCCATTTAAGAAATACAAGGTTTTGGGAGCAATGACAACTAGGAATGTTGAGAATGACGAGAAAGATGTTGTATCACAACCAAAATACTAATCCTGAAAGTTATTATTTGATAAATATTTTGGAGATGACGCAGTAATCCATGAAGAGAAGTGATTATGCTCCTGTAGATGTTTTCTCTGAGCTGCTACAAGCGCCACTTATATGAAGTGATTGGTAGTACCACTTGTCCTAGTGCCACTAGCACAGTCAAAGTTTAACTTTCTGATGTTACTGTTTTTTAAAGTAAAGCAAACATAAATAAATGTTTATATGAATTTATATGAAAGTAAATTTTGCAAGATTGTTATAGTACAAATAATATAAGGGCACGTCAATTATGCAGTTCCATTATTTGCATAGAATTCTATCATTTGAACAGCCAAAAGCAGCCTTTCATTTACTTTGACTCACATTTTAAAAATCACTTTTGTTATTGTAAATGATAAAGTTTTAGACTTTTTCCTTGGTGAAAGAAAATAATTTTCATTGCATCAGAATTCCCCTCTGAATGGAAACACAGCTCTCCACACAGTTACCCTCTTGGACAAAATTCCTACTCTCATAATCCCATGAGTGGCACAGTGGAAGTAGAGCAACACAGTATTCTGGGAAATGCTACATTACCTACAGAGCTGTATTGCTGATCCCACAGATTTGATTCCTTCAGTTTCTGAAAGCTAGAACCTCAGTTAATCAGGTTGCAGTGATGTAAAGAGCATAAGTACCACACACATTAATGACCACATAATGCATGCATCTATTCTTGATATATGTTTGACACATAAGTTTGGAACTATATTTTTTAATAACTTGTAGTGGATAAAATGGTAAAGAAAATCAGGACAATTAATCTTGTTAGCAAACTTAAATAACTGGTTATATATATATGTTACGACCAAAATGGTATGTGAATGCTAACATCTGGCTCAACATCGATCCTGATATATAGTTGAGTACATCGGTTGAGATGAGGTTCCTTTCATCACTACCTGATATGCAGCAAGACATAGTAATTTAAAATTTGGAGTAAAAAGGTAGGGACTTGTTTCTTTATAATTAACTTTAAAAGTATCACAAAGAACAGTTTTGTGCAAGTGAGATTGGGACAGTGTTTAGTGGCATTTCTTGTACTTTCAATGCATGTAAAGGAAACTAAAATATGTTCAAATTATATGTTCATTGGTATACAGCTTTCTGAAGCTCTCTTTTCTATTGCTAGCTCTATTGTACACCCAGAGCTAGTGTTTAGATGTTATAGTGTTTTCAGTGTCTGAGAGTGAATTCTATACTAATCCATGCTAAGGAACTATTTACATAGCTTTTTTTATTAAAAAAAAAAAAAGTTCATTTTGTGCTATTCTTTTGTTTTTCCAGTAGATAACATCACCATAGAGGACATATCTTTCAGCCCTCTATGATGGCAATGCTCAGGCAACTCAAGGACAAACAGAAAACAAAATCAGAAATCAGAACTTAAAAACTTAGCTGGGGAAACCCAGAGATGTATCTGTCTAAGAGTTAGAAAAAAAAATAAGCAAATGAAAAAAAAAAAAAAAGTTTAAACAGTTCCTCTGAAATTGTTTGATTTTACTATAGGACTTGTTATTGTTTTCTGCAAAACATTCCTTTTAAAGAATACGAGAAAAATTGTTGATGCTTATTAAGATGATTCGCAATAGTCATCGACTGAGATTGCATACAGAAGGAGCAGGAAGTACCTAACCCTGTAAAGACTGATGAAATTTATTCATCAGTCTTCGTGTTTGAAGTCTAGTCATGTCATGAAGAGCTTAAGATTTCTGAGACTGCATTTAATCTTTTACTCATCAGGAATTTTTGGGGTCAGCTGATTTTCTTTTATTTAAATAAAAGAGAATTTATGGAAAGACAATAAAAAATTGAAATAACAAACCCTTTACAGCACTGATAGAAGTAATTCTGTCAGAAGCCTTCTGTACCTAAAGATGGACTTCTGTCTCATAGCTGTTAAATAAGAGAAAAACATTTTCATCAATCTTATCAAATAGTTGTTTCCTACACTGAAATATTGCCTAACACTGTTTTCCAGTGATAATTTTTAAAGTCAAAAGATACGCAGATTTGGCATTTTCTGTTTGCAATCTAATTCTCTGTTGCTAGTGTTTATTGTGACCTTTGTGCTAGAGAAGAGATGCCAAAAATCATTAAAACATAAGAGTTTACAACAGTTTAATATTAATCTATTTTAATATCTTTATTGTGATTTTTTTTTCCCTCAAAGTAAAGCAATAGCATAATACCCAGCTGCATGATAATATTGGCAAGCAAGGCCGTGAATTTCAACTGCAAACCCTAAACACTGAATGTGCTGTGCTTTTTAAAGAAATACCCTTTTGTAGAAGATATGTAATACCCTTTTGTGCTGGAGTGGTTTGCATAATAATAGTTTTCTTTAGTTATTCGTTGTCATGTGATGGAGCTGCAAAGTGAGCTAGGCAGTAACAGCATAAAAGACAGTCTTCCATTTTTCTCTAATTTTTTCAGAGGTTTTCTTGTCTTTTAAATTTAAATACTTTAAATATCTTCAGAAAAGATAGTCAGTTGTTAACATTTCAGACATAATTGTTACTTCTCTTAATATCTACCTTCCTATTTTGGCTTTTCTTTCTCAGAAGAAACAGCAATATTATTGCCTTTGGACTCATGAAGAACCTCAAGCATCTTATAATAATTTGGCATATGATCACCTGGTGTAAATCAGCACAACTTTATTCAGAGCCACTGCTACCTTGCTCAAGACTTTAAAGTAGAACTACTTGATTGGAGAAGGCAAGCAAAATTTATGGTTTTAACTGTATAACTTATATTAAAGTTATGCATATATTACACTGCACCATTGAGATAAAAGGTATTATCTGAGTGAAGAGGCATCTTAGACATCTAGGATGCATCTGAGACCAAGCATAAAATACAATTCTTAGAATTTTCTGATGAGTTTTCCCATGTAAAAATTCTTTAAGTTTCCTCTTGGGATCTTGGAAGTGTTCTAGTCTGTGTTCTAAGTAAGGAATATTTCCCAAAGGAGATATAATTACATTGAAATGGAGCTCAATCTCATTCACGGTGAAAGCTATAGAGAAGGACTAAAGCCAGGGGACCTTGCCCTCAGCTAATGTACAATAAACTAGCCATTATTCTAGCTGATATTATCAAATGATCTTTCATTTGAAATCAGTGGAATTATGCTGTTATTCTAGTTGTGCCGTTGGCCATAAAATTACACATGGTTTTGAACCTCTGGCATGCAACCACTCCAAACAGACCATTTCCAAGCAATCTCTGAAAAGTAACAAATGAAAGCAAGGCTATTACCCATTAGCTTAAATTCAGAGTGCAAAAAGGGTTCATGATCTTATTGGAAAAAATTTAGAAGCTTGCAAATTGAAAAGAGGTCAAAACCAACTGGGCTAGATTATTTCAGAAGAGCTTACAAGGTGGATTAACACTTAACACATTATCAGATTATAGCTCTGCAAAGACTATCCAGGCAGAAAAGAAATGCTCCAGAGCCCAGCAGTCGCTGTTTACAGCTTCATGTGTCAAAATAAGAGACCATTATATATAGCCATCCCACAAAGCTTAGATGAATAAATCAACATATCCCTTACCAAACAACCATATATTACTGTTTTACAAGATATCTAAAATCTGTCTTTGCTAAATAGGGCAACAAGAAATTTTCACAGGTCCAATCAGTGAACATACTATCAATTAACACCAGCGACAAAACTATTATCAATGAAGCCATGGAGGAAGTCCTGAAATCTAGGTAAAAGAGTATTATAATGATTATATGCTCTGTAAATCTTTTCATCAGGAGTCTTACAATTGAGCCACAGGGTTCAGAAATAGGAGTTGCCTCCCATCAGTTGGATACCAGATACTACTAATGCACTGCAGGCGAAACAACATGTTACACTCTCTGTTACTGGTAGTGAAATATATTAGCTTAGGTCATTCTTTTTGCTTAGAGAACCTGAAAAAAGTCTTTCAGGGGGAAAACATTCAGTGAAGTTTTCTGAGGCTTTTTGCTAGGACAGTACAGGCCATGCTTCATTTATTAAGTCATTATAAGAGTGATGCATATGGCCAAAAACTGGAAGAATCAGCCATGGGGTTTTTTGATCTTCTGAAACAACTATTGCTTAACTTGTAAATTAATAAACTCTCTACCAAAACCAATACATTAACTTTTTTATATTAATAATTGTCCTTCAGATGATTTGGAAAATCCATTTAGGTGTTACATGGTATACATTTTCTATTACTTTGACTGATACAAGTAACTTTTATTACATGGGAAATGTGAGTCCACTCCAGAATTAAATCCCGATATTGTACAATTAGACTTAGCATAAATACACATCTTGGAAAAATGTACTGTATAACAGAGTCTAATTGTAAGTGAGACAGCTTAAACTTGCATTTTGTTCAGTTGAATTTAAGGTGCAGAAGCCCCTTTGTGTCCTGTATCTTCATTTGGAAGTGATAACTCTGGTCTCTCTCGTCTCACAGACACATTGCCCCATATAGCTTTGCCCATTTGAAGAAGTCTTCAAAAAACTTCTTTAAGGTAGCCAGTTATCTCCTAGAGAGAGTCCAGCTGTAAGTAGTATTACAGTTTGAACATTGCAGTGGCTTGGAATGGCTGGGGTGTATCACATGCAACTTCTCTGTTCTGTACAGAAGGGATCCGCACGCCCTTAGTTACCTTGTGAAGTAGGGTCATGTAAAGCATAGAAAAATGTTAGGTATGAGCATGTAAGCAAGATGTCCACTGTCCATGACTGCACTGTTCTTAGCATTAGCACACAAAGATTGTACTGAAAATCTCCACTCCAGTGCTCTCTAGGAAAGTTTGTGTATGGATCCAAACATTTCTGCTCATTTTTAGCCCATAGCATGATTACTGACTGCCTTCTTTTTGAAATATTTCTGGCTGAATGCTGTAAGAGAGAATATATCACTTTAGATGGGCTACTGAGATGTACCTATATGTTAATTCCTGTGACACTGTCAGTATAACAGCTGTCATATCAATTTCATACGACAGATTTCTAGTGCAATGAAATGTTTTAACACTTTTAAAGTGAAAAAAGTACTCATTTATTTGGCAGATAAGTGCAAACACAGTAGCCATTATGTTCTCTAAGTCTGTAAGAATTCAGGGTGCAGTATTTCAAGAGACTTGTGAAAGTCCCCCACCCTCCTGGAGTGAGCCTAAGACAGCAAAAAGAAGCATAGGAATAAGGTGGAAAAAGAAGATAAGGACAGACCAGGACAAATTTATTTCTACTCTCTTTCTATGAAAACTTAAGAACAGGACCCAGTTTCAAGTAAACAGAGCCTTTCTTCATTATTTTGTGCCTCTATACAGGAAAATGCAAAATTCACCCCAAACAGTCTTCTTATGATCCAGTCACTGAGAAAAACTTTCAAACAGCCAAGGCCTGAGTCTTAATGAATTTTAAAAGCTTATAAAACTTTTTTTGGTTATATATGCTTTAAAACAAAAGGTTTATTCTTACATGTTGGCATGTCTTTATTGGTACAATTTATTTACTCTTTATAGGAGTGAGAGCATGACTACTTTTAGGCCAGCATATTTGATTGTGTATGACTTACTTTACATTTACAGGGATCTATTGTTGCTTATGAGGAAAAATAAAATTTCTGTAGAGTGCTTCGTTAACTCCCTGTTGAAGTTAAGAAAGACATATCTCTGGAAATCTGTTAAAGGATTATTTCTTATGGCGCCAATGAGGCTCTTGCTTTGCTTGTAAAAATGTATATGAATTTATAATGGACAAAGATACAATTATCCCAGAATAGCTTCAGGAAAAAAACATTAGGTTTCTTTCAGAGGAGGTGCACAGATATAGATTTCAGTGTATATTACTCTTCTATGGGCGGGCAGGATCTTATTTTCAATGCAAGACCTATTCTCTTACCACTTCTCTATGGTCAGAAATAATTTCCTTTGAATCAAGCTATTGCATTTCCTAAGTGGAATTAGTTCTTATATATCTGAGTATGAGACAAAGAATAATCTTAGCCAGGGATTTTAATATTGCAAGTGATGAAAAACTGAATGCTTGAAATCTCTCTTTATTTTCACATATTTGCAGTCTCTCAAAGTCTGTCCCACTTTAATACAAGAAACTGCAAAGTCGGTTTCATTGTAACAAAAGAAACCATACTCATGGGCCTTTTTCTCATTTTTGGATCAGGAGTTCTGTCCTCTATATTCCCACTAAAGCTTTTATGTAACATCCTTACAAAGCTGAATAAACCTTGTTAAAACTTAATTACATGTTGTATTAAAAACACATCTGGAAAGGATATTTCTCATAGGTTGGTATTTAATTATTAACAGTTATTTCTGTTGATTCCCCAACAAACTTAGTAAGTACGTACTCTTTCTTGTGAAGACAGAGGAACTCTCAGATGTGCAGGACCGAAGTTTGTACTGAACAGTATTTTTAAAAAAATCCTCAGTTGTCCCAAAATCTGATTGTATTTAAGCCTGGGGCCTGATTGTCCTTCTTTACACCTGGTCTCAAGCATGAATTACTGTAACAGCATCTCCACTGACAGTGAAGTGTTTCCTCAATAGCTGTGAGCTTATTGTCTAAGTACTGTGGCTAGGTAAACCAGCTGATTAGAGGGCTTGTGTAGCAGCCAGTTGATGTAACACATGCTTGATAAAACTCTTATCAGAACCTTGCACACTTGCAAGAATGCTCGCAATATGAAAAGAGTCCCATTCTTTCATCATCTCACTCACCTGGTGGAAGCAGGTTCTGCAGAGCTAGATTTTAAAGCTTGAAATCAACCATCAGTCACCTCTTGCTATTCATACCCATCACACAGTGACACATGGATACAGCAAAGGAAATGCCAGAACAGAAGGAGTTGTTTCCCTCTCTGGCTGTTCTAGTGATGTGAGCAAGTCAGAGTGATTTGAGCTGCTTTGTTTTCCATGCACAGATGTGCACTCCTTTGAAGGCCTTTCACGTGCTATCTACAGTGAACCGTATCTTTCAGATTCTGAGGGCAACAACAGAGGAAAGCAAACCACCAGAGGTGAAGAAGTGGGGACAAGTCTTGGGCATGATATTCAACTGCAATTATCTCTTCTCAAACAGTATGATTGATCCAGGGCTTCAGTAGGGGACCACACTCAGGGCTCATTCCTTTTTTGTTGTTATTATTATTATTAATTATTTATTTAGCCATCAGGCACGTTTGATTACTGCTATTTCAGGATATGAAATCAAAGACTTTTTTTTGTTTGTTTGCTGTTTGGTTGTTTGGGGTTTTTTATATATATATACATAAACTCCTGTGTTAATTCTTATTAAGCAAGTCATGTCATTTTCTTTGTGAATAAATTGTATCACTGCTTCTTTTTGCAGCTGCTTTGTAAAATGCAGATTACTTTCAGATACCTTTCAGAAAGGATTTGATGGATGACATTGGATTGCCACAGCAGCCCCTACATCCTTAAAGGGAGTGCCACTCCCCTTAGCCAAGACCTATACACCTTAGCAATTTTGGCCTTTGAAAAGGCTTCATGAGACCTTGTACACCCATCTGAGGAGGAGGAATCATTGAAGGGACATTGTTGTATTAAATTTCAAATTTTGATTACAATGGCACTGGGATAATTAATTTTGAGAAGATGCAAAAGGGAGGAAAGGACGTGTTGATTACCCCCAGACTCATGAAGCTTTGCTGTCTGGAACAAGTTATATAAAGGCATTCCAGTCAGCATTCTAAAATAAACAGGAATGAGTTAAATAGATTTTATAACTGCTAGTGCAAACTTCACAGATTCAAAGAATCTGGGCACATTTGTCCATTCAAGGGTTTGTATACTCATGTCTTTGGCTTGTTGAACAGCCAGTCTGTTGCTAACAGAATAATTATAGGCAATGTAAAATGCCCATTATCTCAACCCTCTTCCAATTTTTCTATGTCCCTTGAGGCAAAGGAGAGTATGAAAAGGCCTGATTTTCATTTTCATGGTGGTTTGGGGTTTTTTATTTATCAAATACATCCATCTCAGTTGTGAAAAGTTGGCTGTAACAAGCAAGAACAGTGGAATATTTGGGTTTACAAATAGAGTTTCAACAAAAAGTATCATTACAACTCGATTATGTCAGGTACAATTTTGCAACTTTGAAGATCCTTTGCAACAGTAGCAAGGTCCACAATGTGCAGCAGAGAAAATCAAACCAGTAGAAAGTGCAGGTACACACTGTACAACTCTGGAGGCTAGGAGCAGCAGGAGGTATTGCATACTCCTGATTTACAAAGAAACCAGTTTATAAATCAGTTTAAATATAACTTGGACATCTATCACAGGACATAGGCTTCCTGCAAATTGACTCTGTCCTTTCCTTTCACTTGTAGTCCCTCATCACTGTTGTGGTTTAATTGCATGAAACTGAGTTTCGGGATACAAGATACTGCTCTGATTGCTCTGCAATAAATTCTTCAGATTCAGTAATGCTGGCAAGAGGGAGCCCATGGATGTCAAACTGACCCCATGTCTGCAGCTAGTTGTGCCATCACATGAAAAAATAGGAATCGGGGTTTGG
>JANHGN010015232.1:13863-74795 GCA_024605025.1 Megaceryle maxima | reverse complement strand
CAACAAGAATTATCAGAGCTCTTCCTGCCATGGTGGCTTTAACTCTAGTGTTCAAGAACTCCAGGCTTTCCACAGATTTTAATTACTTCTGTGTATCTGAGGGGGTACATGGCAAAGGTTGTAAAAAATCTCTGTCTCTCACCCTGAGACTCTTGACTTTATGACCCCTGAAAAATTTGCATTTGTATGTTTGGTCCCCTTGTCACAAATTCCAGAAGTCTTGCTGATATGTGTGTGAAAAATACACAGCTTGTGTAGTATATTCTTCCCAGCAGAGAGTGTCCTGGGAATTGCTGCATATATAAATAGCATCCATAAGTGCTACCCGGGCTGAGGTATAAAAGTCTGTGTATGCTATGAATAGATGTGCTATAAATAGAGTCCCTAAAGGTATAAAAGTCTGTGTGCTCTCAATAAAGCTGATTCTGGTTGCATCTTCAACCAGTCTCCGTGCCTTCATATGCTGCAAATGTTGCCCAAATGGGGACTTAAGATGCCTATCTTTGTCATCCCCAAGGAAAGTGGCAAGTAGCAATTGATACATGATTTGTGTGCAATTAACATCATCATTGAGCCGATGGGGGCCCTCCAACCCAGTAGTCCCTTGCCATCTATGTTGCCCACTAAATGGCCAATGGTTGTCATCAACTTGAAAGACTGTTTTTTTGCCATCCCTTTACATGTGGAAGATGCTCCGAAGGTTGCCTTTTCTGTTCCAGCTATCATTTATCAAAAGCCGGTGCAACATTACCATTGGACAGTTTTGCCTCAGGGAATGCTGAATAGCCCAACCCTGTGCCAACTGGTGGTGGCCAATGCTCTACAACCAGTTTGACACCGCTACTCATGAGCTCTTATCTACCATTATATGGATGATATCTTATCAACAACTTCAAAGGAGGAAACTGCAATCTATTGTATCAGCCACCTGAGCCACTATTATGGAAGCAGGCTTACGTGTGGCTGAAGAGAAAGTGCAGACCCAGCCACCTTGGAAATACCTGTTCTGGAAGATCACAGAGTATGCCACACAGCATCAGGCACTCTGCCTGGCTACCAACATCAGGACCCTTAATGACTTGCAGAAACTGTTGGGAACAATCATTTGGCTCCGGCCTTGCCTGGCCATCACTACACAGGACTTGGTCCCTTTGTTTCAAGCACTCAGGGGCAATTCTGACCTTCAGTCTGAGCGACGTCTCACATCTGCAAGCCCTGCAGCTGGTAACGCAAGCCCTCGAACATCGACAAAGCCACTGCATAGTGCCTTATGTGGCAGTAGCCCTTACTATCATCCACAATAAATTCCATCCATACGGCCTTTTGGGTCAGTTGGATCCAGCAGTAAAAGATCCTCTTTGTATTCTGGAATGGATTTTTTTACCACATGTATTTACCAAAACTGTAACATCTGTTGAGATGTTTGCAGCCCTTATGCAAAAGGGCCGCCAGTAGCTGCAGACATTGAACGGCCAGGACCCGAGTATCATATACCTGCCAACAACTAAGAAGGACTTAACCTGGCTCCTGGCAGAAAGCCTCTCTATGCAACTGCACTGGCAGACTTTACTGGCCAGCTGTCAGTGCACCTGCTGTAGCACACTCTGCTAAACACTGCCAGCAATTTGCCTTTACAACTCAGAGTGTTACTATCACCCACACCTGTACCCTGGGGCTGACAGTTTTCACAGATGGGTCTGGAACCACACACAAGGCAGTTGTAGTATGGCAAGAGCCCTCAGAGGAATGGCACTCGGACATTCAGGTTGTGGAAGACTCCACTCAGGCTGTGGACCTTGCCGCAGTGGCGTGAGCATTCCAGCTCTTTGACTCTGTTGGCCTCAGCGTTGCCACAGACTCCCATTATGTAGCGGGATTGACCCAGCGTATCGAAGGCACCTTTTTGCAGGAAGTTAACAACACTCTTTTATTCACACAAACAAAGCAGCTATGGCATTATGTTACTCATCGCAAGCAACCCTATTATGCATGTGAGATCGCGTACAACCCTGCCCAGCCCACGCACAGAGGGGAATCAGATTGCCGAGACACATACTGCTGCCCTGGCAACACCACAACTATTTCAACAGGCCAGGCCATTGTGGAATGCACCCATCAAACACTGAAACAGCTCCTCACTAAACAAAAAAGGGGGAACCCTGACTCACCTCAAGAGCGCCTCTGAAAAGCTACCTTTGTGCTTAATTTTCTTCACAATAATCACTCATGAAGACTGCTCAGCAGAGGAATGGCCAACCTGATAAATAGATCAGAAGGAATTTTCTTACTTGAAACTGAGCTGTGTTTGCAATCAGAATAGAGACCATCTGTTCTGATTTGCCCAGGCAGTATTTATATCTTATAATCTATAAAATAAAGCCATAATAGTCATTCAGAAATGTCAACAAGAATTATCAGAGCTCTTCCTGCCATGGTGGCTTTAACTCTAGTGTTCAAGAACTCCAGGCTTTCCACAGATCTTAATTACTTCTATGTATCTGAGGGGGTACATGTCAAAGGTTGTAAAAACTCTCTGCAGAGAGTGTCCTAGGAACTGCTGCATACTCATGTCTAGTCAAAGCACCAGCTAACGAGGACCTTGCCTTTAAGTCAGAAATCCCTTTCTGAAAAACACAACTTCATGTTTGAAGATCTGGGCTATAGTATTCACTATGCTGCTGTTGCAAAGAAAAAAAAAAAAAAAACCTTGCTACTAATTATAGGCCAGTCCTTGTGATCTTCAATTGTAGGAGCCCTACCCATGAGTTTCTACTCACACTGTGAGGTAGGAGTAAAAACCTGTTGCCTTCAGCAGGTCTATTCAAATTATTAATAAAGGGCTTCTGCTTGCTGAAATGTAGCTTCAGGCTGAAATTATTTGGAACAAGGGTTTTTGTTAGAAAAGATTTCACCTCATGTATGGTACATAGCCTAATACATGGATACATATAGGTGTGCACACAAACACCCACCTTTAATCCTTAAAGATCAATGTTATTTATTTCACAAGAACAGGATTAGAGTCTCCATACTAAGAGGATTTGTACTGAAGTAACAGACTTAATTATCAGCAAGACAA
This sequence comes from Megaceryle maxima, assembly GCA_024605025.1. NCBI lineage: Eukaryota > Metazoa > Chordata > Aves > Coraciiformes > Cerylidae > Megaceryle > Megaceryle maxima. The sequence goes on along the minus strand of JANHGN010015232.1, from coordinate 71,716 downwards.
CTCACATTTTTTTCCTGTGTGGTAATTACCTGCATCATAATATTTTAATATTAAATCTTACCAATAGTATTTCCTCCATATCAATATTGTCTGTTTCCAGAAATCAGCAGTTACGCCACCCATTGGCTTCATTACTTAAAAAGCAGAATAACCAGCTCAAATTTTCTCCTCGCTTCACATATGGAAGTAAAGGTACATTATGCCACTATGAAACCTTGCATTCTTTGGATTTCCTAATGGTGTGGCAATAAATTGCATCAAGAAATTACAGTTCTGCCCAGGAGTCTCTTCTTCACGTTCTGACTACTGAAAAGAAACCAACCACCTGGATGAAATCTTCCTTTACTTTGATGTGAGAAATGAAAGGATGTCTTTCTAAACCAGACCGACAAGTCACAAGCATGGAGAAGCTGCCCTTCTGCTGAGGGCTGATGCATGTAGACTTGACATGAGTAACACCATAAATGAGTTTTGTCTGAAATTTCCCATACTCCCCCCCCATCCTGATGTATAGACTTGTGCCGAACATAGGCCAGAAGGCTAAACATTTTGATCCATGCCTTTGTATGTTGAACTTCTGTGAATATTCAACGAAATCAACTTGACTGCCCTGGATTCCTCCACTGTTGCCAGTGGGAAAGCAGGTATTTTAGAGAGAGTAGTCATCAGGCCACATTCAAATTCATTTAACTTTTTTTCTTGGATAGGATTTCTTCTTTCTTTTTAGGGGGTAGGGGGAGTGGGAGGTGATTAACTTTTGCATCGAGGATGTGACTTTCTGCTAAATCCATCCTTGAAAATGATAAAAGAACATTTCAGCTTCTTTCTTCCAGAGTCACATGCCGTTGTCAACATTGCCCAGCCCCTGCCAGAACTATGGCCACCACTGTGTTGTGGTCCTGTGGCAGCCTGGCTGTGGCCCCTGATCCAGGTGTGGGCCACACCCGTGGGCCAACCTGCATGTTACCAGACCTTACAGGATCCAGGCAGAACAAGAAACAGATACTGGTTTACTTGCAGGAAAATTAAGTTGTCAGTTCAGCCTGTGATCCCCTGTTAGGCACCAGGAGGATGTTTTGATGAATTGCCTTGGGCAGAAAGCAAAAAGTGCATCCATGAGCACATTTTCCAAAGAAACATTAGAGCTCTTTGCCATTATTTCTGCATTTATGTTGCTGCTGTTTAGAACATATCTGACTAATTGAATTTATGGTTGTACTCAGAGATGGGGAAGCAGATGTTTTATCAGTTTGGCTGAATGTTTTATCACCTCAGGCTCTGACTGGAAAAACTACATTTTCCACGTACTGTGCTAGAGTCACGATTATCTTGTTATTGAATATGAATCATATTAATGGGATCCTTCCTCTGATAATAGATTGAGATTTTGGAGAATAAGACTACAGAGTCTTTAAAATACATCCCGTGTAGTTAATTCTATCTGAGATGAATTACAGAGAACAAACAACATTGTCACTAAAAGCCTTCTGTTAAACACAGATACAGATTTTTTTCAGAAATAAATTATGTAATTACAATCCAGATTTTGAGCAGAACATAATTTTTCAGGAGAAAATGACAGCTACAGCTTTCTTCAAACAATCACATTTGAATATATCTAATAAAAAAAACCAAAAATCAAAAAACAACCTATTAAGCTAAATGAGAGGCATAAACAAGAACTGCAAGGTCCTGTTTATGTGTTCCATGATGTTTGGAAGGACAGAACAACACTCAGGATTTTGTCCCTGCTCCTACAGCACTGTGGGTTTCTTCTATGTTTTTTCAGTCCATTTTGTTGCTTGTGGGTAAGTTTTCGTTCTCCTCCAGCTGGTTGCTGCTTTCAGAACATCAGACATAGCTAATGTGTCATCTGTGTGGATTTTCCAGGCTATTTTTCTGGTCATATATCCTATGCATTTGTCAGACACAAATGAAAGATCTGTCAGTGCTCTGCCATTGCTGTCTTACCCTGCATTACAAACTGCTGCTGTCAGAATAGTCAATTCTAATAGCCCTGACTGCAGCTGAAACGCACTTTGCCAGAACATTTTTCAAGATCATTTTTCCCACAATTACTTTTAGGGGCTGGCAATGGTCTTGTTTTTGTTCAAATATTCTGGCCTCTGGGACATTTATGGCAGATCCACAGAAGCGGTCAAAAACAAAGCACATAGAAGATATGAAGTTCTTCAGCAATACCTCAGAATACAAGCACCATCAGTAGATGAAAAAAATCTAGTGCTATCACAGCACTAGTGGAACAGTGACTGCTCTGGTGAGACAAAGCTAAAAAGCATTGGCTGCAGCCAGCCAAACATGTTGCTTCACATTCACAGAATGAGAGTGTCTTGTTTTTATCAAGACTAAAATCAGCAAGCTCAGTTACAAATGCAGTGATCACAGAATCATAGAATCATTTCAGTTGGAAAAGACCTTTAAGATCATTAAGTCCAACCATTAACGCAGCACTGCCAAGCCCACCACTAAACCATATCCCTAAGCACCTCGTGCACATCTTTTAAATACCTCCAGGGATGGTGACTCCACTACTCCCTGGGCAGCCTGTTCTACTGCCTAACAACCCTTTCAGTGAAAAAGGTTTTCCTAATGTCCATCATAAACCTCCTCTGGTGCATCTTGAGGCCATTTCCTGTTGTTCTATCACTTGTTACTTGGGAGAACAGACCAACCCTCACCTTGCTACAACCTCCTTTCAGGCAGCTGTAGAGAGCAATAAGGTCTCCCCTAAACCTCCTTTTCTCCAGACTAAACAACCTCAGTTCCCTCAGACACTCCTCATAAGACTTGTTCTCTGGACCCTTCACCAGCTTCATTGCCCTTCTTTGGATATGCTCCAGAACCTCAATGTCCTTCTTGTAGTGAGGGGCCCAAAACTGACCACAATACTCAAGATGCGCCCTCACCAGTGCTGAGTACAGGGGTAAAATCACTTCCCTTGTCCTACTGGCCACACTGTTCCTGATGCAGGCCATTGGCCTTCCTGGCCACTTGTGTACACTGGTGGCTCATGTTCAGCTGGCTGTCAGTCAACACCTCCAGGTCCTTTTCCACAGGGCAGCTCTCCAGCCACTGTCCCCCAGGCCTGTAGCATTGCCTGGGGTTGTTGTAACCCAAGTGCAGGACCCAACATTTGGCCTTGTTAAACCTCATACAATTGGCTTCAGCCCATCAATCCAGCCTGTCCAGATCCCTTTGCAGAGCTTTCTTACCCTCAAGCATATTTATGTTCCTGCCCAGCTTCTTCTTATTGTCCACAAACTTACTGAGGGTGTCCTCAATCTCCTTATTCAGATCATTGATAAAGATATTCAAGCGAACTGGTCCCAGTACTGAGCCCTGGGGAACACCACGTGTGACTGGCCACCAGCTGGACTTGTCATAGATGAAGATCAGGTTAGTCAAGCAGGACCTGCCTTTCATAAATCCATGCTGTCTGGACCTGAACCCTTGGTTGTCCTGTATGTGTTTCATGATGACATTCAAGATGATCTGCTTCATAGATGTCTGAGAGATTCTCATGTCATTTGTCAACAGACGTACCAGCCTCAGGAGCTGTCTGGGGATGCAAGCTCTGGAGTCATCATGTTTTGCATGATGTTGTCAAGCTCTGTCTCCCTTCCTTCTCACTTCCCACTTTCTCCTCTGGTTTCACAACATAATCCCCATTTCTGCTTCCATTTGTATAATGCAATAGTGGCTTACAAAACACAGAGTGGACAGATTTCTTTTGCAGTGACCACAGAATGGTCTTTCAAATATAGGGCATCATCAAACAACAATGTGTTCAACATCTTAAAGCAATAGTAAGATCACCTAGATAAAAATTAAATGAAAATTTTCAATGTGCTTCATGTGGTCATGGCTTAAGTCTTAAATTATCAAAGAAAGTATCTGGGCAGAGTACAAGTCACAATACTAGAAGCTTACCAGCCAAATATAACCATGTTTAAAGAAATACACTTAATGGCCTTCAAATATAAAACTTGCCTTTAAAAATATCTAAACAAAACATGCAGAAGTCTGGAAACTAACAACTGGTTTGAATATATTTTTTTTAATTACATAATAATGTGCCTCCTTATGTACTGCAGTCAGGAGCCTTCAGCTACTCTGTACACAAGAGGCATTTCTGTGTCCCAGACAAAGCCTTGCCTTCCCAAAACACAACAGGCAGGAAAACCCACCTCCCATTGATCCTTCTTCAATGTCCAGTGTTGGCTGTTTGTGGGTCCCTAAGCCCTACTGGGAATCCTCCCCACCACCAGCCAATGCCGTGGACCTAACCATTGGCTGCTCCATGCACTCTAGGCTGCTTACATGGACATCTGTGGCTGTGTTTTCCCTAGGACACCCCATACTGCATTCACGAGGTGTCCAAAGGCCAAGTAACAGTCCAGAGCTGCTGCTGCTTCTCCCCTCCTGCTGCATTGAGTGGTCTGCTGGACCCCAACCAGCTGGTGGGGAGACACAGGCAAGCCATCCGCAGACACCATGGCTCAGTGCTTGGGTTTTTACATTGCAGAATATGTCTGCTCGCTTGAGGTGAGCCCCCAGCTGATGAGATTAGGGGTAGCAATGGTGTTTTTGGGAGATCAGCTTGAACTGCTGCTTTTCTCAGACCATAGGCCATTTTGGGAATAGACTGCTCTGCAAGGGCTTTCTTTTTAAGAGATCAAGGGGAATTGTTTCTCTGCAGTCCATCCTCCCACTGCTGTCCTAAATAAGAAACCATAGGTGCCCTTGCTTTGAACTTTAACACTGATAGTTTATCTTGGGGAGTTGAGCCTCCTCACATCTTCCACATCTGCTGCCTTGCCAGGAGTTGACATAGATGGTTTTAGCATGACTCAGTCAATACACATGTAGCAGCTCTCTGGAAGTTAGCTCCAGTGTCTGTGAGGCCAAAAAAACCACTTCTGAGTTCAAATTGTCTTGAAGAAGTGATAAAGCTCTACTGTACTCAGCTCTCCTCAAAGGGACATGCTCCATTGGCTCGGGTGCTGTGCTGAGTTCCCAGCTCTTCAGTGACCATGTGTATCTCCTCAGCAAGAGCATGTTGAGCTTCTTGAAGTCCACATAAAGCCCTTGAGTCCACCTTTTTGTTTGCAGGCTATAATACAAATTAAGTAAAAGTATCAATATCTATTAAGTAAATGTATAAATATATATATTCTAGATCTATGCATGTATAGAGACACAGCAAACAGAAGGTTACACAGTGAGATTCCTCAGAGAAATGATAGATAATACACCAACTCATGTTAGGAGAGGTGACATGTTAACAGTAAGTTCTCTCTCTCTCTTCCAGAGGAGATTTTCTCAGCCTTTCCTCTGTAGGAGTGATGGTCCAAGTCCCTTAAGCATCGTAATGGCCCTTCCTTGGACTGTCTCCAGTATGTCCATGTCTCATGTGCCCAGAACCAGACACAGCACACCTCATGTGGCCCCAATAATGCTGTGTAACATTCAGGCAAAAAGTTAGGTGTTTTGCAGGTGAGATGCATTAATTACTGACACAAAGATGATGTCAGATGGTCAGGATTACATGGTGCAATGTTTGTGGTTTTGCTGCCTCTGGCAAGCTGGGCACATGGTGCTGGGCAGAAAAAGTCATCAGAGGCAATGGAAGCTTTCGCTTCCTTCTGTTACAACATTACACCAGTATGGACATTTACAGCAACTGCTGTTCACAGATCATTCCTGGTTCACACATCATGCTCTTCAGAGCAATTCTTATGACTAATGGCCATGTTTGAATTAATAGCAACTGGCTTTGGCATCACACTATCCAAGGTGTGTCCCTCAAGCTGCCAACTGACCAGGGACTGTTGTCCTGAAGTGTTTACCAGCATCATATTACAAACATACCCTTAACCAACACCTTCTATGCAAAGCAGCTGTTACCTTACTGCTTTGACCTTGCCAGCAGTGCTGCAAGGTCCTTGTGCATTTGCACAGGGAACAGTACAGGCAATGGGCACAATAAATGTGTGTGTTTCTTTGCTTCAGGAGTTGCCTGGCTATGGGTCAGGTTCTGCTGCACTGGAACCACTCTAAATTTAAAATCCTCCCTGTGCCTTTCTTCATATGCATACGTGCATGTGGATATATATATATATATAAAAAGAGTTAGTCGCTCCCAACTTCATTACCACGCTTCCCTCCAAAGTATTTGGGCAAGAAGAGGACTATAAGCTAGATGGAGTATTCACTGGACTGCAAGGCCTAAAGGGTGATATCAGCAGTGAAAAGTCAGTCTGGTAGTGTGTCACTAGCAGCATCTTGCAGGATCTTTATTAACAGCCAAGCCAACAGGACAGACTCCACCCTCAGTAAATTCATGCAGTAAATTCATCGAGTTGAGAGCATTTGACACGTTGAAGGGGGCAGACGCTATTTGGAGGGACAGATGGCTTAATAGAATCTTCATTCATTTCAACCATGGTGAATGCAAAGCCTTGCACCTGGAGTAGAATAGTCCCCTGCACCAGTTCTTCACATGAGATAGAATAAGCCCCACAAGGTTATGGGCTGTGGTGCAGCTTGGATGGAAAGACCTAAGAGGTCCTGATGGGAAGTGGACAAGTTCACCATGCACACTGGTAGCAATGAAGGCTAACAGCCAACAGGGCTGTATCGACAGGAGCATAGGCTACAGGGAAGTGATTCTTCACCTTTACTCATTACATCACACTGGTGGTGTAACATGCAACACCAGTAGACCATACTTGACTCATTACACCACATCTGGAACCCTGATCCAGTTCTGGGCACACCAGTGTAAGAAAGATTAAGCTCAGAGGAAGGCCATCAAGCTGCTTGGGGGCTGAACACCAGAGCCATAAAGAAAGAGAAGCCAAGGAACTGGTCTTGTTCAGCCTGGAGAATAGTTGGTTTCAGGGGAACCTCATAGTTCATGGATACTCCATGCACTGGAGAATATTATCAGAGATGCAAGGAACATCTTGCGGTGAATTATACTTAGGTATAAAAGGGAGAAACAAAACAAGAAAAAGACCATAAACAAAGTTTATTTCAGTGCTGTTGCAGAAAAGTCTCGATATTCTCACTGGAGTAAAATAAGGGTGGGTGTTCAGATTAGAAAAGTTAAACTAGAAGAGTGGACGAGGGACAAAACATTAAAATAATACAAAGATACACTTCAGCTTTTGCTTTTAAAACTATTTTGTTTAAATATTTTTGCAGACACAAGGATAAAATTAATGTTTGGAGAAGAAACCTTTGAAATTCACATCTAAAAGCCTTTCAAAAGATGTCTATTTATACACATCCATAAAATAGAATAATAGATTAATGACACATTTATGACAAAAATGGTGATAATCCCGTGCTGTGTTACATGTATATTCATCATTTAGAGGTGCAAACATACCATTTTCATCAGGATTTTAATATGGTCTAAAAAAATGCAATGTGCATTGAACATAGAGGTTTGCCAAATGAAAATGCATATGCATTAACCTACCTATTTCCAAAATACTGGAAAATGAAGGTAAAAAATATTGAAAGTAACAAGTCCAACAACTGACTGAACTTCATACAGGTGGCACAATGACAGAAGAACCTGATGTGGGCTTTTCTGGGTTGATACAGAAGGGTACATTCTGCATCACCACATGTTCTACCTTGTCTGCAATGACATATTCTGAGATACTACCAAGGGTCCAGGTATCTTCAAAGTTACCCCTATAGCCAGCTCCCATTTTCTGTGCTTTCAACAAGAGCATTGTTTTTCTCAACTATTCCTTTTGCATTGCTTGTTTCTTCCAAAACTACTACTAAACTTGACAGAGTTGTGTGAGGATCAAGCAGTTTCAGAAGAGGTATGTCCACCTTTCTCTCTTGAAAGACACGATTCTGAATTGTCATAGCTAACATAGAGTCTATGCCCAATGATGAAAGTGGTGTATTCATGGTTAGTTGATCTGCATTCAAACCAGTGAGGTCACTCACCAGTGAGGTGATATAGTCTTCAGATTTCATTAAGGCAATATCCTGGACTTGAGTTTCCTCAAAGATTTCAAGCTTGTTACTGAATTCTTCTGTCATAAGTGATACGAACCGACTTTTGAGTGAAATAATCTGAGAAAAAACATGATGCAATAAAGCTTGAAAATTTAATTTGATGACAGCTTGCTGAGGGTTATTCGTAAGTAAGGTCTTCCTGAGATAGTCATGAATTTCATGCACTTGCAGAATGTCTATGCCCTTGGATGCCAGAATGTTCTGAATATGGTTTTGATTGAGCAGTATGCCAAGGTTTAAAGCACCCCAGTTAATGGACTGGCCTGAAAGCCCACAGTTCCTCCTGTAGAGGCAGAAGACATCCAAGAAGGAATTTGCAGCTGCATAGTTTGCCTGTGTGGAATTTCCCAGAAAGGAAGTAACAGAGGAGTAGCACACAAAATAGTCAAGTTGCTGGCTTCTGGTGGCCCAGTGAAGATTTAGGGTCCCTGCTACTTTGGGGCTCAGCACTTTCTGAAAGGCAGACAAGTTCAGAACTTCAAGACGGCCATCATGTAAAACAACAGCACTTTGAAATACACCTTTGACTGGACTCCCTGCAAAGATGTTTGCAATGGACTGGAAAGCTTTCTCAACATCACTGGTCGAAGTAACATCACACTGCACAAACACTACATTGCTGCCTTTAAACTGCTGCTGCAAAGCTTTCATCTCTTCTTGCTTCTCATTGCTTGGAATTTTCCTGGAGAGTATTGCAATACGTCCTCCTCCATTCTCAGCTATGAATTTCACTGTCTCAAAGCCAAGTCCAGTGAGCCCTCCAACTACAACGTAAACAGCATTCTGCTTAAACAGCTTCTTCTGGGACTCGTACAACGGTATATCTGAGACTGCGGTGATGTCCTTCTGCCTTCTCAGTACAGCAAGTGGGACGGATTTGCAGGTAAAATAGGATGTTACTGAGGTTATTCTTTCAAAGTTTTCAGTGTGCTGAAAAACAGAACCTGATAAATGTCTAAAGCGTTTCATATCCATGGAATTGATCCATGCATGCACAGTCTTTTGCAATTCCTTTAGAAGTGCTTTCTGGAAAATGCTGGTAAGTGTAAGGATATGAAAGCTGATATTTTCATCATCAATTCCACTGATGTTCTGGATACAGTCAGACTGTTGATTGCCACACACTATCACCACATCTTTAAGAAAGTATATGTGAGCTAGATCCTCCCGAGACAACTTGTTTACTGGAGGAAGAACAACAAGGGCATTGCATAAGTTTATATACTGGAATTTATCAGGAGTGGGCCTCACAACTACTGGTCTCCAACCCATCTCTTCTGCTGCTGCAGAAAGAACATGGCATAAAATTGATGATGGCTCTGTAGAAAGAATACCCAATGTTCTGCCCTGTTTCCCCTTGGGTAACCGCTGATTGAGGATTTCCCATGCAAGGATAAAGTGTGACATACAAGGGACATTCTGAAAGCATGGGAATTTCTTTACATTGAAACAAACTGTTCCTGGAATCTGAACTCTGGATGACGCAACAACTGGATAACATGAAACCACGTGATCTCCCACTTTAACTTTCTTCACATCAGTGCCTATTGCTGTTACTGTGCCACTGAAATCGAGAGCTAGAAGTCCATGTTTGTCTACTGCTTGTGAATTCCAGTACAATGTATTTCCAAAGTTACGACTAGAAACGCTAATGGGAAAATAGTCTTCTGAGTGGAGACATATTTTATCCACTTGAATTTCAACACTCTGCTTGTCAAGCTGAGGAGCAGTGCTGGTGCATAATTCTGCAGACAAGTCTTTTGCCGTGTATGGATCAGAAGTGTACAAAGTGAATGTTTCTGACTTCTGGAGAGATCTTATGGGTTGGCTATAATCTGCATCTACAAACGGTGTGCGTCTGATTTCAGCCACATAAATTCTTCCTTGGCTGATGCAAACTTCTGGATACTCCACACCTTTGTATTTGACAAGAACATCTGCTAGCACTGAGATGTCAAGGGAACTGGAAGAGCTGAGGTCAATAATCTGAAATGTGATCTCTGGAATTTCAGCCACACAAGTTCTGGTCATGCCATACAATGCAAACCCACAGTTAACATGGTCTACATATCTTTCTGTTGTTCTGTAGGTGATCACTCGGACTGAACAGATGGACTTTTTCTCTCTTAATGCCACGATAACTTGGCGATAGGCTTCACAACACTTTGCCAATTGGTCTACAACTTTCCTTGGTAAAAGTTCGTTTAACCTTTGAATTCCCCACAGGAACAGAATTTCATCATAATCCTTAACCTCTGCTCTTATTTTATTCTGTGTGTGGCCTTCCAAGAGGGCTTCCCAGTCTTCATACATAATATATCTTGAATCAGGATGCAAATATTTTTTGAGCTGCTCAGCTATCCCAAATTTGTCAGCAAACACTAGGACTCTGGGCATGGCCCCTAGATGTCCAATTGTCTGTGAAAGGGAGATTTCTTTCCACTTGTTTTCAAACATGAACTCATTGTCTCTGGAAGATGTTTCCTTCATGAAAGTGATGGCAACACGCTTGAGTTCAGCCAGAACAGAGCCATGTTTGTCCATAAAGCATCCACAGACCTCTAGGCAGTTCCCAATGGATTTGCTTGTTCTCATATATATCATCATTTCTTCCTCCAGCGGCCGAAGCACCACCAGGCTGCCTATCCCTGAAGGAAAGCCTGCTCTGGACTGGAACGTCCTTGAGGTCATGACAGCAGTCATCTGCAGAAAACAGTCGAGCAGCACTGGATGGATACAGTAGTTGTACATCTCTCTGACAGTCTCCTTGTTCACCTTTATGCTTGTTATAGCTTCCTTTAGTGCCTGGCAATAATGCACATCACTGAGCTGCCTGAATACAGATCCGTATTGAAAGCCAACCTGAGACAGTGTTTCATACACCTCCTCTCTGCTAATCACTGACCTGCATCTTTGATAGATGTCTTGGAAGGAGATGGTGCTTTCTTCTACCACAGCTTCAGGCTCACTTCTAATTTGGCCTGAAGCATACACTGCTTTGGAAGAAGAGAGTATCTCAAAGCTTGTCACTGCTTTTTGCGGACTCAACTTGATACTCAAGACTTGGGAATTCTGTGTGAGAACACACGGAGCAGAAAACCTGATACTCATCTGGCAAGTACTCAGGGACACTCTAGGTCTTGAGCTTCTCATCACAGAGGCCAGACCAAGCTCTGCATAAAAAGCACCAGGAACTAATGCCACACCATTGTTCTTGTGCTCATATAAGTAGGATGTCGTGTCCTGAGACAGCAGGCAGCCAAACTCCGTGTTGTCGCCGTTTTTGTTGTAAATCAAAGGATGACTGGAGCTGACACCTCTTTGGTTTGCTTGTTGATGGATATCCAGACAAGCCATGAGTTTTTTGCGATCAAATTGATACCGCGGAATGGCCACAGGAACGCTTTGGTACCCATTAAAAAAATGCTGCCAGTTGGGATTGATTCCCAGTTCAAACAGATTCCCTACCAGGGTGAGAAGTGTCTGATACTCTGTACCAGTTTGCAAAGAAGACAGCACCTTTGTGTCTTTTCCTAGAGTTTCCTTTATGCTTCGCTGCAATGCTTGGTGAGGACTTATCTCCACAAACACCACACTTTCCCTGTCTCTAGCTGCAGTTTTGATGGCTTGAGTGAAAGCAACAGGCTCACGAGTATGTTGGGCCCAGAATTTGCCTAGAGCAAAGTCATTTTCAGAAGCAGCCAACCCAGTCAGCGTTGAAATCACTTCCAGTTCCCCCTTCCGTTTTTCTAAAGGCTGTATGCTCTCTTCCAACTCCCCGAGTATCATATCCATGCTGGGGCTGTGGTACGCAGCTGGAACATTTAAAACACGAAGAAAAATGTTTCTCTGGTGGAAAGCTTGAGCTAAATCTTTCTGGACAGCATCCACAGCATCTGCATTCCCAGATAAGGTGCAGGAAACTGGGCTGTTGAAAGCTGCAATGCACACCGTTCCCGAGTAGCGATGCAGACTTTCAGCAATCTCTTGAACGGGGATATTCCCAACCACCAACATTCTGCCACTGGCAGTCTTTGCCTGCAGCCGGCTCCGGTGATAAATCACTTTGACTGCATCTGCCAGGGAAAGGTACCCAGCAAAATGGGCAGCAGCAACTTCCCCAACTGAGTGGCCAACAGCAGCAACTGGCTTAATGCCCCAGTGTTTCAGAAGGGAAGATAAGGCAACCTGCAGAGTAAAAAGCAAGGGCTGGGAAAGCTCTGGCTTCAACAACTCCTCTGGGCCATGGCCTCTTGCTGGCAGGAGGCTGATGGGCGCATGTTTCCGAAAAAGCGCCTCTATTTCCTTACACTTGTCCCTGAAAACTGGCTCTGAGCTCAGCAGTGCCTCACTGAACTCCTTCAGCTTTACACCATTGCCACAGAACACAAACACCAGCTGTGGTTCCACCTTTGGCATGGTAAATTCAGTGCTCACCGACGACGTAACCTCTTGCTGCAAGTGTTGGAGAGAATTTGTCACAAATGCTTTTCGGTACCTGTGGTTGGCATGGCTTCTTCTGCAGGCAGATGTATAGGCCAGGCTTGGGAGAGTAATGGAGTTTCTTGTGCTTAGTTGGTCAGCTGTGTCAGCCATTGTCATCTGAAGGGACTTAGTCGATGCTGCTGACAGCAGAACTAATTCAAGGGGCCTCTTAAAGGCAGGAAGAGGCTCTAGTTGCTTAACCTGCCTGACTACAACATGAGCATTGGTTCCTCCAAATCCAAAGCAGTTGATGCCAGCTACTCTTCCATACTCACTGGATTCTTCCCAGGTCTCTACACTTGTGGGAATGTCAAGGTTTAATTTCTCTGTATCAATGCTGCTCATGTCCTTTGAGTAGTGCAAGGATGGAACAAACTTTCCATGATGCATCATCAGAAGCACTTTGATTAACCCTGCTGCTCCAGCAGCTGATTCAGTATGGCCAATATTTCCTTTCACTGAGCCAATTTTCAGAATGGAAACTTGTGAAGACCTGTTTTTACAAATGACACTACTTAGGCTTTCAGCTTCAGTAGGATCTCCAGCAGCAGTTCCTGTACCATGTGCTTCAATGTACTGCACAACCGAGGGATCAACGTAAGATTCATAAATGCTGCGCAGTAACTTCTTTTGCTCTACCTCAGATGGTCTTGTGATCGGAGTCATGGACCTACCATTCTGATTCACTGCACTGATGTTTATAACACCCCAGATTTTGCTGTAGTCTTCCTTTGCCTGTTTTGTAAAAAAAGTAAAATTGTCTTTAATACTCTCAGTCTTTCTCTGTATAAGAGAAAACAACACAACAAAACGAAGAACAGACGGAGTGTGATAGTAACTTTCAAATGGTAGGGGAAGTGCATAAATGTTTAATAAGTGCTTCATTAATCTTAAGCTTGAAATGGAAAGTTTTTTCTGGAAGACTCATTCTTAGAGCCAAAGATAAAAAATTCAGGCAAATTCAGCCTGATTTTAGGCTGCTCCACAAGCAATCTTACCTTTTTCAGTGGTTTGAGGAAAACAACCCCACAGCCTTCTCCCCTTCCATAGCCATCTGCCTTTTTGGAGAAGGGCTTGCTTATTCCCTCCGGAGAGATCATTTTTGCTTTGCTCAGAGATACAAAGGTGCGAGGATCTATTATGCAGTTCACTCCACCACAGATTGCTGCCTCACAATCTCCTGGAGTAAAATAGAAACAAGCTCATGTTGAGATGTCCAGGATGATAAACACAAAGAGCTGTCTCTCATTGACCAGCATCTTGTCAGTCCCATTACCTGATTTAATTGCTCGCAAGGCATAGTGCAGAGCAAAAAGAAAAGATGAACATGCAGTGTCAATAGCCAGTGATGGTCCAGTCAGATTAAATGTGAATGAGACCCTGTTAGCAGCAATGCTCATTGCTGTTCCAGTACCATCATAATGATTTATTTCACTCACTGCTCTGCTTGTTACGATTTCATAATCTCGATTCATAAGACCTGTAAAAATATCAAAATATGTGTCACATTAACCAGAGTGAACAAAAAGATGTGCAGGTCTAAACCTGGCAGCGTGGTTTCCTTTGTGAAACTTCACTTCAATGCAAATCAAAGGCAAAACTCCCAATTCCCCTGGACCCAACTTACACAGACATATACCTGACTCTTGAAATTTCTACCTGCACAGTAAGTGACAGGCCTTTCCTCATTGCTTAGCTCATTATACGATGCAGTTAAGCTCTGTGTAGCCTGCTTACATCCCCTGTGTCTCAGTTTGAGAGTGTTTGTTTTGGATTCACTATATCAATACGTATTATGAAGTTACAATGAGGATAGCTGGGATATAAATGTACAGGACACTCATTCAGTTCCTCAGATGCTCAAAGTTAAAGGTCACAGCATAAGCTACATCTAATGCTTTTTATTTGTCTTTGATGTGCTTACTGTGATCTAGTAAGACAGAAATAGAAAAGAAGAACAAGGAACTCCTCCTTTGAGAGGAGTTGTGTCCTCTTTCTGAGAACACATATGCTTAAAATACAGCAGATCCCAAAGTCCATAAGCATATGTGGAAAATACAATATCACTATTCAGAGAGCAAGGAATAGTCTCCTCTGTGAAAGGAAAGCATGTCTCAAGACTAAAAAGTAATGTCAAGGTTTGTCCCTATAGTTACCTCAGAAAACTCCTCTTAAGAGTTACAGATTACAACAGCAACAGTGTGCTGTTATTCTACAAATGGAATGGAATGGAATGGAATAATAGAATAGAATAGAATAGAATAGAATAGAATAGAATAGAATAGAAATAATAGTTCAGTTGGAAGGGACCTATAAGGATCACCTAGCCCACCTGCCTGACCAGTTTAGGGCACCCCAAAAATTAAAGCATAAATGCTTCCTAACATCAAGTTTAAAACATCCCTGATGCGGTTTGAACCATTTCTTTGTGTCCTGTCACAGGATACCAGGGAGAAGAGCTCAGCACCTCCCTCTCCCCTTCCCTTCCTCAGGAAGCTGTAGAGAGCAATGAGGTTACCTCTCAGGCTCCTGTCCTCTAAACTACACAGACCCAAAGCCCTTAGTTGCTCCTCACAGGACATCCTTCCAGCCCTCTCAACAGCTTTTTCTGCCCTCCTCTGGATGCCTCCTTTTTAAATTGTGGGCCGCAGAACTGCAGACTGAGGATTGAACAATGCTCCAATCTATCCAGATCCCTCTGCAAGGCCTCTTGCCTCTTGAGTCAAGCGCACCACCCAATTTAGTATCATTGGCAAACTTACTAACGGTGCATTCAGGAATCAATCAACTCCTGCATCCAGGTCATTGATAAAAACATTGAACAGAATGTCTTTCAGCAGTACCCAGTATCATCTTCTCCATCACTTTTCCAGGTACTGAGGTAAGCAGTTGGACAAGTGCACCTTGATAGCCTGCTGGTTTAAAAGGATCTTAACCCCCACAAGACCTTAACCAATGTTATACTGGAAAACAGTATACTGGAAAAAAAGTGTAGGCTTGGCTTGAGATTATCATTCCTGGGAAGGACTGGCTTGGGTAGACCATTTAACTGTTTCCTGCTTCAACTTCAGTGCCTGAAGACACCAAGAGGAGCACCGAAAATAGATACCTGAATTAACTTCTAGAGCAGCCTAATAATCCTTACCAAAAGTACCCTGTACTGTCATAGAACAGTAGCCTTAGATTTCCAGTACTAGATATGTATCTAAAGTTCATAAAGGAATACTTCAGTCTTTGTGAAGTTCAAACATACTTTCTTCACCATAAAATGTTCATCTTACCAATAAAAACACCTGTTTTGGTGCCACTGACAGCTTCTACAGGGACTCCAGCATCCTCCAGGGCTTTGTATGTGCATTCTATCAGTAACTTATGCTGCGGATCCATGCGTTCAGCTTCCATATTATTAATTCCAAACATGTGGTTGTCAAATGAATTAAATCTAAAATACACAGACCAGAAAAAAGTATAACATATATACAACATGCATTTACTTCAAGACTCAAAGCACACTTCTTTGCAACTTCATGAAAAGCAAAGCAGTAAATGGTGTTTAGGCCAAGGTTCCCATTTATGACATTCAGAATAAAATGCTGATAGGCCAATGATGTTTTATAAGCCACCACAAAATATGTATTTTTATCAATGCTTCTGCATTTCAGAGTTCTGAGCCCAGTCCTACAAATTTTTATTCATATACCAACAGGACTCCTCAGATAATGAAAATGACACTCCCTCTTTACTCTTGTACCTTTATCTGATACTTGTTCATACATAATCCCTCCATATTATGGAGGAGTGACTCAGAATAAAGAAAAAGTTTCTTTAAGACATGACAGTATGAGCCTAGAGAAAAGCAAATATTATTATTAAATAATTAGTTGTTCAGGTTTACAAGCAAGCATAAGATCCCCTTCTTGACTGTTTAGCAAAACCAGACTTCCTTACTTTGTACCTAAATTCTCTTATCTGCACACAAATTAGAGCTACTTGTCCCCACAGCACAGGATTAGGTCCCGAGGTCCAGCAAATCTGGCTAAACTTCAGGCTGAAACTGGACAACACTTATCTGTCAGTTCTTCACAGCTCAGCGTCCACATTCTGCCACCCTCCTCCACAGTCCATAGTACTATAGACAGCAGGAATTATCTGACAGGCTGGAGCCCATCTCAGATCCAGGCTATACCCCCTCATGCATAATGTGCAAGTACTTCTGTATACTCAAAATACAGACACTCCTGTCACACGACATCTCAACACATGATGAGAATGTACATATATGTTGCGCTACGTAATCACAGGCCCTGTGTGTTCCCAGACATGTACACACGTGCTTAACTAAATGGTCTGCAACTAAATTTACTCATTGATGTCACCAGCAGGAAATAGTACAGTTTGACAACTGCATGTTCATCATGTTAGAGGAAAGAAAGTCAGTTCCTAGATCCCGTTTATAAGCTCTGCCTGTGCCTTGCACCCTTGGAAAGGCTGGACATGTTAGTCTAAGAACAAAAGAAAATCAGTTGTACAGCAGAGTAACAGACTCACTCATTGAGAAGAGCAGCTCGTGTTGTACATATTTTTCCTGGCTTGTTATCATCTGGATCGTACCAGTCCTTGGCATTAAACCTTTCAGAGGGGATTTCAACAGTGCAGTTTTTGCCTTCCTCCAGGACTTTCCAGAAATTGTCAATTCCATCACCTGTTGTTGCACAAAAGTTTTAAAGTAAATTAAATTATGTGCTCCCCGTTCCCACACAGACTCAGAAATACACACTCAGTTACAAGGAACTTCCACGTATAAATCTTGGTTGCTCGAGTGGATCACCAGAGAAAGAAATTATCATTTTTGGTGAGAGAAAAATGGAAAGGCACGACTGACCCCTTCATTGCCTGCCTAAAAGCAAAGGAACCCACAAAATCCTTACGTTCCTGCTGTCCTCATTTCCCTACAATCTCACTGCACCTGCTATACACAGGCACCATGTCCTTAATGATCATGTCAGTATGATAAAGTTTTTATCTGTACAGCACCACTTCCTAGGCAGCTCCACTGGCAGCAAAAGGTCATCTCTGGACATTATCTCTTTGAAGACAAGCTGAGCTTGCAAGAACCAGGCTGCTCCTAACACTAGAAGGGCATCTAAATCAAACATAAAATATTTATGTGTATATTCAACACTGACAGAGCCCAACACCTCACTACTGGATTGTGAGGGACTCTGTCCTTACTGGTTGAGATCCATAGCTCCAGCTCTAGGCACTGAGGACATATCTAGGCCCTCTTCTGAGACTTGAAACCAACTATAATGGCATCCACACATGGCCCATGTTTCTCCTTTTCCCAACTTCCACTACCCCTCACATACACAGTGGCCTCACCCACACTGACCCTGGGCACAGTCCCTTGCAGGTGCTAACCTGTGGCATGCCCAAGCACTGACCAGGAGAGCTCTGACCAAAGTGGGTCACCGTTGGGCTGGGGACTGTGCTAGCAGTCAGTAACAGGGATCGCAGCACGGCATTCCCACCTAAACCCTCCCATGGTTACTGCATCATCAGAAATGCAGTTCTGAGCACGCACAGAGTAGGACCAGGATACGTGTCCACTTGCTGCATGGCAAAGTAGTTAAGAATGGCTGAAGGGAGCCCCTTTACTGGCATGTCTGGACCAGCAAATGGCTTGCCCCAAATCAATATTTAATGCTCAGGCAAGAGACTACTGCTACTCATTTACTAGCACTTTACTAGATTACGAACAATTCATGTTTGCTCACAGGTACCTTTGGGCCACATAGTTATTGCTGTACCACACAGATCTATTGAATCTTGGACAAAGTCAAGACAGGAACTGACCGTGGTGAGAGCAAGAAAGAAAAGAAGAAAAGAAGGAAAGAAAGAGACAGACATGGCCAAATTTAGGCTGACTTGCAAGGGCAGAACTGTATTCTACTCCCTGCATTATTTCTGGAGGTCTTAAATCTGTATCTAGTTAATGTGAAGAATATGGACAGTTTGGCAGCACCAGCCAGAACCCAGAAATCTCTCACAGATATGTAAACGTCTTCACCCATCTAATCTCAGTCAACAACTAAATCTCAGAATATAAAGTCAACCAACACTTTCACAGGGCCTAATTGTGACTAAGATTGTTATTATGTGACTAATACCAGCTGCTGTCTTTTATTACCAAAGTCAACTTCTCATATTGTACAAGAGGCAGTATTTTTTAAGTGTGTATTTGTAAAAGGCAGAATCTGACTAGAGACAGAGCTGTATTTATCTAGCTCTGCTCTCTTCTGGGACCTTTCAGAGTGAATACTGTAAATAGGCAGGAAGCTTAGGAAAATCCAACCTTTTTGTACTACAGGCAGAACTGTTGATATTGACAGGCCCTCGATCTGTCCTGTCCCTAGGGATGTACAGTCCTGCAACAATGCACTGTCAACTGGCCAGTGCCCATGCAGAGAGCTCCAATCATCCCAGACCCATCAGGTTCATTTGTGTGATTTTCATGTGTGCAGGTCAATGCCCTGCCCACAGCTAGCATTGCAGGTCCATCTGTCAGTGGACAAATTTGAACCAATTAATTTCCACAACAGGGTGACCTTTTAACAAGATCCTTTAAGTAGCAAAGCAATGAATTTTACAAAAGTAAAGGGAGGAAAAGTTCATTCAATTAACTAGAACTCATTAGGACACCCTCCTCAGAACCCTTCAGTCCTCCTGGACTTGCTTCAACTCACATTCATGTTGAAAGGGAGTTTTGGGGATTCTTGGCAGTGGTGATAGATTCTTACCTCATTGATGAGAATGATGATGTTTTCCTCCACCTCAGCATTAATGAGTGACTGTGCTTTACAATGTTCACTTATGAGACTGATTTGCTTTTACCCAAAACTTACCTCCAGGAAAGTTGCATCCTATTCCCACAATAGCAATTTCATCTTCAGTCTCCATCTTCATCACCTGCGCTGCACAATACAGGTATAAGTGTCATGCAGCTCAAACAATTATGCATTTACCATTAAATAAATATTAGCTTGTCCTAATTTTGGCCAGAACAGAGTTAATTTTCTTCCTAGTACCTGGTACAGTGCCGTATTTTTGATTTAGTATGAGAATAATATTGATAACACACTGATGTTTCAGTTGTTCCTAAGTAGTGCTTATCCTAAATCAAGGATTTTTCAGTTTCTCATGGTTTGCCAGAGAGCAGGTGCTCAATAAGCTGGGAAGAAACATGGCCAGGACAGATGACCTGAACTAGACAAAGGGATATTCTATACCACAGAACATCATGCTCAGTATATAAACTGAGAGGAGCTGGACAGGAGACATGGATCACTGCTCAGGAATGGGCTTGGTATTGGTCAGTGAGTGGTAAGCATCGTGCCTCACTTGTTTCATATATTCTAATTTTTCTATTATTATTATTGTATTATTATTATTATTATCTTAATTTTCTGTCCTATCAAACTGTCTTTATCTTAAGAGGTGAGTTTCATTTCTGCTTTCCACTTGTCTCCTACACCCTCCTGGGTGGGGTGAGTGAGTGTCTGCTTGGTGCTTAGTTGCTGGCTGACATAAGTTAAAAGACAGTCAAAGCTTGCTTAATCTTGAGTGATCGATATTTGCCTGTGACAAGGAATTGACGCTCAGGTGACCAGAGCTGCACAAGTATTTTTCTTGTCATCTCTCCTTTTAGAGGAAAATCCCTGACTAATTCTCCAGACTCCCTCATCCAGAGACACTTCCTTTTCACTCTTGCCCTCTGCTGCTCCTGCCACCTGCTGATCTGCTCCTGAGCCTCTCCTGAGATCAGTCCTGCTTCACTTCTTGAATACAGGAGGGAAATTTGCATTGTCCAATGCACACTTTCAGCTCTACCATCTCTAACTTATTCACAAAGCAGGTCTCTCAGACTGCAAATTTACTAGTTGCCTAGTTTTTGTCTGAATTGGCTTCCTCTGTAGAATGATGTTAATCCCCCACTCAAAGCCACCAAAAGCTACAAGATGTCTGTATTCCTGACAATGTGTAATCTCCAGGTAGCCCCACTACAGCTGTATGAATAACTGTCCCTTCAGCTCATTTGCAGGTTCATGGGGAAAGTGTTTCGTTGTGAAGTGACTCAAAGTAAAATGTCAATTTTTTCAGCCAATTAGATGTCAAGGAAAAAATTGTTTGGGATCAAATTCAATATCTCAGTATAGAATTTAAAGCTGATTTTTTTTTTCCCTTAATGTTGGGAAGGGAACTTGTGAGAAAAAAATCAATTCAATTAACTAGAACTCACTAGGACACCCTCCTCAGAACCCTTCAGTCCCCCTGGACCTGCTTCAACTCACAAAGAGGAGAAGATTCATGTTGAAAGGGAGTTGGCTGATACCACAGTAGGCCCCAAAGACCCCTTTGAAGTTATCAACTAATGGCAGTGAAGTGGAGGTGAGGCTGTTTTCCATCCCCACACATCATTCATAGTTACCATTTCTTGGAGGTTTGCTTTGAAATGTGAAATTAAAAATGACTGCTCAAATTCACACTTGGAAAAATTTACTTCTTGGTTATATTAAGCAAGACAGGGAAAGTTAAAAGTTCACATAGCAAAAATAAAAAGACCAGAATCTGTCTTTCTAAGAGTAAGTTCTATTTTATCAGTAATACAAATTCTGAAACGCTACAAAATGGGTTTTCTTTTAGTTCCTTCAAAATTCTCCATCATTTCTATGTTTTCTCTATTTCATATTTTAATTTCATCGTTAAGCTAAAGCTGCAAAGCCCAACATAAATACTATTACAACAAGGGTACTTTTAAGCACTGATCCTAAGTTATCACTTAAATAGCATACAATAGAAAAATAAAAACCTTACAACTATAACAAAAAATATATCTTTGCCATCTAGAGACATCCAGGGAGCTATGTAAGTCTTACCTTATATCATCCCAGTTGGGTGTACTAATAGGCTGAATCTGTGAAACTTGTTTATATAGGATTCTGTGAGGTTTCTTATTCAAACACGCATGCTAAAATGCAGTGAAAATGTTAACGCCTTCCAAAGGAAAAAAGCAAATGAGTCATGCTATTAGTCAGTGGCCCCGACTAAAGTTCAAAACTACTTCCCTGCAGTTGTAAATCCTTGATGAAATCTGGTTTTACACCAGGACAAGAGTAAAATGTCTGTCTTATCTAACTTCCTATGGTTATGAGAGCAATAAATTGGATTATATCCTTTCCATGAAGTAGCCCGTAAAAAAAATTGTGATCTTAACAATATGATTTAAAAGACTGTCTTTAAAGTAACAAGTTACCTTGGTTTGCTTTTAATATCAACAAATCTGAATCAGCATTTAAAGACCATCTATTTGTTGGAGGCACTGTTTGTGAAAACTAAGCACAAACTCTCTGTAAACTTAAAACCTGAGTTCCATGCTTCATTCCACGGCTGCATTCTTTTACTGATCAGGAGCATGTAAACACGCAAGCACAAAAAGCCTTATCAAAAGACAAATAGTCCCAAAATATGTCTGAGTCCACCAGGACATTAAAAGCAATATTGAGCTTTCCTTCTGAAAACTGCCATCTTCTTAAAAGCAAAACAAACAGCAGAATACACAGAAGTCATATCTGAAGGGATCAAGTCCAGTAGTCTCTGCTAGATGCCTTTTTTAACTCTTCCTCATCTGATTCCACCCCAAACACTAAACTCATTTTTCTCCTCTTCCAACTTCACAATGGAAACACATTGCTAGATAAGTCAGGAGAGTTCACATACGGTTACCATTTTCCCAGATCAAATGACCCAACTCTTTCCAAAAATACAGCAAAAACCTACTATGCTGAGAAGAAACAGGTTATTCTGCAACTGAATAGCTTTGTAACCATCCCAAATTCTGCTCTCCTTTCATAGCTGTGAATCTCAGACACTCTTTTATGAATTCTGACATTATGAGGAATTATTTCATGATTTCTTTAACTAAATTAACCCCCTTATCTGATGTCATTACTAGGTTGATGCATAAGATGGCTGGTCTGAAGCTAACTTGAGATTCTCCATGTTTTACACATGTCTAAAGAGCACTCTTGGCGATGCTGGTACCATTAACATCCTCTGGCAGAGCAGAATATGTGTTCATCAGGTAAGCTAGGAATGCACTGTGGAACCTCCATTACATTTTCACTATTACCATCTGAAAGCAATAGATGCTAAGCCATATTTTGAGCTGTTGGTTAGATATTGGAAAAAATATTGAAATGCATCCTGCACAACTGTGGTCATTCATTTCAATGTAAATTAAACCAATCTGAACACCAGTGGCCAAACACAATATGAACAATGTAAACACTAGTGAAGTACTAAATAAAGAAGTGATGTTAATGTTATCAGTTCAAAAGGTAAGAATAGTTTATATTTACCAGTGTGTTGCCTGGGTGATGATAACCTGCACTAGTCTTATCTCAGCTGGAATATATTCATAATACCGAAGTAAAGCAATAGTTGCTTAATCTTTCTGAGCAATGCCAGTTACAGAAATATGAACTAATTACGTAAGCATATGTCACTACAACAGATGGAGTCTATTATTATTAAAATAGGCATCCTATTTATAACCAAATTATAAGAAGTGGGTTTGTCATCAAGTTTATGACACATTTTATCTAAATTTAGAAGTTCAAAATGTCAATAGCAAAGACCTGTCCTCTCCAGGCCCTGCCCCTTTCAGTCTAACTGTGTAAAGTCCAGTGCCATTGCTGGTAGTTTGAAAGTGTTTGAAAGCAATTATTTTCCTGATCTCCAACAGGCAGAAGCAAAGACATGAGATCACAGTATGAAGATGTGTGTCTTATTTTCTTAAAACGTGGACAATAGGACAATAAGGAAAAGATGGAACACAAGAAGCATCCATTTTCTAGAGGTGGAATCTGGAAGCTATATGTGTTGCATGAACTCTGAATCTCCAAAGGTCACTGAGTTATATTAATAGAAGTAGTCACACTATAACAAAAATGGCCCTTAAATTAGCACAGGTTTTTTTGCATCAAATGAACCCTGTTGCTCTGGTTCACAGTAACAGTCCCATTATATATACTTTCCCCAACCATATGAAAACAATATTGCTATTAGTAGTGATAATTGATAATGTTAATATGAAGCACTAGAAACTGAGCAGGAAAAAGCTTAGGAAACTTTTATATTTCGTCTTCTAGATCTGATGTTCCCCAAGTCTTCAAAGAGCAGGATCAGCATCTACCCTGAACTAAGGATACTGAAACTGAAAACATTATACCAAGACTGTCAAAAGGAATCACAGAATGGTTGAGGATGGAAAGGACCTCCCTCTCCCTTTCTCAGGCAGGGTACACCTAGGTCCCCTTTCACAGGACTATGTCTAGGTGGTTTTTTAATATCTTTCAGGAGGGAGACTCCACAACCTCTCTTCAGGTATTTATATGCATTGATAAGATCTCCCTTGAGCCTTCTCTTCTCCAGGCTGAACAGTTACAGCCTCTTTAAGAGATCCTCCAGTCCCTTTATCATCTTCATGGCCCTTCATTGGACTCTCTCCTGTATGTCCATATCTCTCTTGTGCTGGAAAGCCCAGAACTGGACACAGTACTCCAGGTGTGGCCTCACTAGTGCTGAGTAGAGGGGAAAGATCACCTCCCTCAACCAACTAGTAATATTTTGTCTAATGCAGCACAGGATACTATTGTCCTTCTTTGCCATAAAGGCAAATTGCTGGCTCATGAATAAGGTTCATCTCATTTAGCCTGAGACACCTAAATGTTAGGCATGTAGCCTATGCTAGCCATCCAGCTTTCTTCAAAGACAACAGACAAAAAACCTGCAGTGGGAAAATCAGATCAATTTATATGGTTAAAGTTAGATAAATCCACTTTCACTGATGAATGTAGTAGTTTAACAATTTCCCTATACCGACTCAATATTTTTTTTTTATATATGCAGGGATGCCATTAAATCTTTTTACCATAAATTTAATATGAGATCTGAAATAATCTGGTTATCTAACAAGAGTACCAGTTTCCTCTTCAGAATCACAGCTTCTCGGAAAGAAATACCACATCCTGTCACAATCACAAAATCACAGAATTACTGAGGCTGAGAAAGACCTCTGAGATCATCAAGTCCAGCCTGTGTCCCAACACCATGTCATCAGCTAGATCATGGCACTAAGCACCACATCCAGCCTTTCCTTAAACACCTCCAGGGACAGTGACTCCACCACCTCCCTGGGCAGTGCTTTCCGATGTCTGATCACCCTCTCTGTGAGGAAGTGCTTCCTGATATGCAACCTAACCCTCCCCTGGCACAGCTTCAGGCCATGCCCTCTCATCCTGGCACTAGTTGCCTGGGAGAAGAGCCTGACCCCCACCTGACTACAACTTCCCTTCAGGCAGCTGTAGAAAGTGATAAGGTCCCCCCTGAGTGTCCTCTTCTCCAGGCTGAACAACCACATCTCCCTCAGCCTATCCTCGTAAGACTTTCCCTCCAGTCCCTTCCCCAGCCTCATCGCTCTCCTCTGGACCCGCTCCAGCACCTCAATATCCTTTGTGAAGTGAGGGGCCCAGAACTGCGCACAGTACCCACGATGAGGCTTCACCAGTGCCGAGTACAGGGTGAGAATTACATCCCTAGACCTGCTGGCCACACTATTTCTCATACAAGCCAAGATGCCATTGGCCTTCTGGGCCACCTGGGCACACTGATGGCTCATGTTCAGCCGGTAATCAACCAGTACTCCCAGGTCCCTCTGTGCCAGGCCACTCTCCATCCACTTTTCCTCCATTTACATCAGTCCTCTACACGTTCCAGGAACTTGATGAATGATATGTGAGCTGCTGTAATGTTCTTCCAACAAAAGTCTGGGTAGTTGAAGTCACCTGTAAGAAAGTTCTGTTGACCTGAAGCTTGCTTAAGTGACCTAAATATTGCTTCATTTGCCTTATTGTCTTGTTTTGGAAGTCAGTAGCAGGTGCCTACTGTAATATCCCCCTTGGAGGCAACCCCTCTGATCTTGACCCAGAGGGATTTGATAGGACTTCCACAATTGACATAGGTGATTTCTATACATTCAATGTTCTTGTTCAGTGAGGACTTGTCGGTGTTATGTTAACAATCGGGCTGGATGATCTTAAAGGTCTTTTACAATCTAGGCAAAGAAAAAAAAATCTGTGATTCTGTGTGCAGCATTTTAATTGTTTCCTGCAACTTGGCCACCTGAGACAACAGATCATCAATTTGTGCACATCTTTTGCAGGTACTTGCCTTTTCTCCGGAAGGATCTTGTGGCAACTTACTGTCTGTACTGAAGTCTTTTTCCTTACCAGTTCTGCTTGGGTGGAAACATCAGACATCTCAGGGGTTTTCTCTATAGAAAAAATGTTTTTATCACTGAGATGAATGCCCACCATTATGTCAGAGACCTGGAGCAAGTCCCTGGGCTCTGGGCCTACAAACAGGGTGCACAGCTCTTCTCACGTGTCCTTCTGTGCAAACTGCTGTGTCCTCTCAATCCCCATTTGCAGCGCTCCTGGTCACAGTGCTCTCTTAGGGCTCTCTGCTCTTCCCTGGGTGTCCCTGGCTCTGGGAACCCCCCTGTACCCTCAATCCAGACCTCAGCCACAGAACTGATCATTGCCACAGCTGCGTGTCTCACCATCTTTCTTTAGTATTCAAGAGCAGATAATTTATACTTTTGCCTAGCATTCAATTATTGAACAATTAGGATTTTTTAATGCAAAAATAAATTGTGTGAATTTAAATCTAGCCTCTAACCAAAACAGTAATACCATAAACCCAGCAGAAGTTCTCTTTTTGACAGTTAACATATTGTCGCCCGAGGCCTCAGCTAACAGCTCAAGCAACTCAAAACTGTGTCTTTAAGCAAAGCTGTTTTTATTCCTAGTCCTTATAGACCTGTTAACAGCCCTCAGCTCAAGAGCAGAGCTTTGCAGATTGGCAGGCTGTTATAGGATTACAGACAGTAAACAAGCTTTCTCAGAAATTGCATCTTCTGGCAATTCATCAGGGTCATAAGCAAAGGATAAGACAACCATATAACTCTGTGTAAACATACATATGTATTACGAAAGGAAGTTTCTAACTGGCCAAAAGTACAGTTTGCTTTGCCAGTCTTGTAGGCAGCAATATCATATTTCATTATTTTAAGAAACTTCCCATACGCTCACACACAAGACCTGCACACACATCCCAAACAGACACCAGCTCGTGAAATGTGAATGGCTAATGTTAGCCAGCAGACACATAACTATAATGTCAAAGGAATTAAATAATCCACTTGCAAGATCTCAGACACACTAAGTGCACGCATTTGTGAATGCAAGTCAGTGAACATATACCTAGACATGTAGATAGACGCTCCACTGTAGAGATACCTCTGGGACTAAGAAGCGGACAGACTAAAAGACAGACCTACTCCCTAATAAAAGAACTCCTAAAATGTATTGCATGTTATAGACTCCCAGCAAAGTGAACTAAGATCTGGAATAATGCATGGTTATTAGTGTGACAGAAGCTGGACTGAAGACAAGGACACTCTCTGCTGCATTCAAAACACGCTAAGAAATTACAGTATGCTGCCTTGAAGACCTGGGTCTGCCCTACGCAGTTTTTCTCCATAAATAATGGGCATTTACAGTTCCTGAAGAACTTCAAGACCTGACAGACCATTTTACAAGGAAGCTCATAAATATGTATGTAATAGAAAGGCAGCCTGAAAAGATAACGTGGTCCTTATTAGTAAGACACAGATTAAAGAGGCAAACCTTTTACAGTTCTCATGGAAATAAGTTGTGAAATCATCTATATGCATTAGGGAAAGTGAAGTTTTATGGATCTTTTAAAAGACAGTACAAATACAAAGGCTGATTAAGATCTTCAATAGCCTCACATTACATCGTAACGCTACAGTGTTTTAAAGGTATAATTTAAAGTGGTCCTTGTGGAAAACCTCATGATTCTGAAACCACAGCAGAGGTAGGAATTTTTCTTTATGTCAGATTGAAAAGAAATATTCCTGGAACTAAAGTACAAAATCTGGTAGCTCATCTTGCCTTTCTTGGATCCTATACCAATAAACTGAAATTCTGCCTATCACTATAATGTACAACAGAAACAATTTATCATCCCAGATAGTCAAAGTACATATGCAACTTCCTTCTTAAAAATAAAAAAGAAAACTCAGATGAACGCAGAAATTCCTGAGCCTCACACCCAGATGGCCTCAGAACGCGCCTAACACATATTGACAGCTCATCATGTTAAGGCAACATCTTTTTGCACAACACAGCTTGTTGACACTGTCCCATCCCACATAATGTGCAACAAACATCCATCCCTGGTGTAAGCACAAAGCTCTACATTTTGAAATTAAAAACCACAACACTTTCTGATATTTGGTTGTCCCTCTTCTCCACAGAGTCTACCACTGAGCTTAAAGTCTTTAAGACAACAGATAAACAAGAGAAATTAAGTCCTGAGCCCCCTGCAAGACAACCTGGGCCACAGTGGCTGGCATTCACAGGAAGTTTTACAACATTTCTAGACTACACTGTAGTTGTAAAAATCAAATTAACATTTTTTTTACAGTGAGGGTTGTCAAGTACTGAAACAGGTTTCCCAGACAGGTTGTGGAATACCAATCTCTGAAGATGTTCAATACTGGACTGGATAAGGTCCTGAGCAACCTGCTCTAGTTGACCCTTCAGCAGGGCAGGTCAGACTAGATCTCTAGATGTCTCTCCAGAACTACTCTGTGATTTTGTGAATTTTTTTTTTATTTTTAGTTTACAACCAATTATGACATTCCAATTTCCCATTGTTTTTTAATGAAAGCAGACAGATGAGAAATAAAAGGTAGTCTCTGTGTGAGTGACAGAGCACTGGAACAGGCTGCCCAGAGAGCTTCTCTAGTGACTTTCAAGACCTGCCTGGATCTGTTCCTCTGTGGCCTGCCCTGGGTGTTCCTGAGCTGGCAGGGGGGCTGGATTCAATCATCTCCAGAGGTGCTTGCCAAACCCTACCATTCTATGATTATATGTAAAATAAAGCAAAGCTAAGAAAAACTGGCATTTCTCTTTTGTGGGCTAAATGTTCCAAACAATGGAATAAATAAGCCAGAACTTCTGACAATGTTTTCAAGAAAGCAGGAATACTCATATGAAATGCTATCTCATGGCACTCTATTTCACATGACAGGATTCTAAAAGATCTTGGTGGTTGTATATGGAAATTATTTTAGGGTACAGGAATTTCTTGAAAGGACAGAAACCATAGAGAAATTTTCTGTCTCTGAAATAGGGAGCAGATAGGAATTTTCATTAAAGCACACTTGGAAACAAATACTCATAGAGCTGAGAAACAAAAGAGTTTGGAGTTCCTCCTCCTCATTCAGTAAGAATTTACACATTAATTTTATTTTAAGTCCATACTCACCACCCACACAACTAAACATGAATCAGCTGTGTATGGACATGTGTCATCCCTTGCAGTGGGGATTGCCAACCACAAAGTGCAGCCAGCACTTCAAGGGAAGTGATTATCTTCCTGCGTTCAGCACATGAGACCTCAGCTGCAGGACTGTGCTGTCTGGTTTAGTCCCAGCCCTGAGCTGAGCCCACACAGTGCTCTCTCATCACCCCCACCACCACCACTCCCCCACCCTCGTAAACAAGAAGGAGAAAAGACAGAAAGGTGCAAAAACCCTTGGGGGTTAAGTTAAGGAGAATTAAATACAACAACTCAACAGGAGAAATAACAAACAACAACCATAATTACAGCAATGAAACAGTACTCAAAAAGCAGCGATATCAAGCGAAGAGAGAAGTGACGCCACAGCCCCTCAGGTGGCCCAAAAAAACCCCGCTTTTCCTGGCCTGGCCCCTGCCCTTACTTCATGACATCAGCATGGTATCAAAAAACACATTACCTGGTTCAGCTGTCTATCCTGATTAGGACTGCCCTTCTCCCCCGCCAATTTCTTGTGAAAATTAGTCCTATCCTAGCCAAACCCAGGACATGTGCCCAGGGTTAGACTTCCTGTGGCATATGAAAGCATGGACTCCAGTTGAAGGTGCAACCTGAATCAGCTTTATTGAGAGCACACAGACTTTTATACCCTTGGGGATTCTATTTATAGCACATCTATTTAGAGCACACACAGACTTTTATACCCCAGCCCCAGGAGTGATACTTCTGGGTGCTATTTATAGCACATGTCAACTTCTATACCCCCAGCCCCAGGAGATAGTACTTCCGCAAAAAGTTTTTCCATCAGCCTCATAGCAGCCAGATTCCCAGCCACCATTCATGCAGCATTTCCTCCAAGCACCATCCAGGTCATGCCATTCCTCATTTCTCCATCTCAGCCTGTGCATCAACCCCCACAGCTTCCTGGTACAAGAGAGGTATAAGCTTACTGGAGTAAGACCAGCAAAGGGCCGCCATGATGGCTGAGTCCTGGAACACACAATGTTCCAGGCCAAGAATGCTAGTTTCAGTCTGGAGAAAACCAAGAATTGGGAGGATCTTCTTGCTGTCTTCAGTTATGTGATGGGAAAGTGCTGAGAAGAAAGCCAGACACTTCTCAGATATGTGCTGGGAAAGGACAAGGACCAACTGTCACAAGTTTTATCAAAATTTACAGTTACATATTGTCATGGGCAAAAACTGTGCGCTCGTTCAGGGAATTTCCATTAATGCAATTTATTTGCCAGTTAACAATCTATTAAGTACAGGTTGTGGTATTAAAGAAGACCAAAAAGAACCAAGCAACCCTTAGGCTCCATTCTTGGAGGTACTCCAAACTCAGCTGAATAAAGGCCTGAGCAACCTTGGCCTAACACCCACACCAGCCCTGAGCAGGACACAGATAAGATGAGACCCAGAAAGCCTTTCCAACCCAAAGCATTCTGTGATTCTATGAAATTGTTTGAACCACTCCCAGTCTCAATAAATGTTTGGAAGACACAGGAATAGGGAGACAGACCAGAACATATCTTTGCACTACTGAGGACAGACTAACCTTCAAAATAAATAATTATTCTACATTGAGTTTATGAGCAAAAAAAGATAGGGATGCACAGCTAAAGCAGGAGATGGATCCTGTTCTAAGTGGAGAGAAATGGAAGTTGAGGAGACAAACTGGAAAAGAGCTTTCAAACAAAAAATGTTGCCAAGTGGGGAGTCTCACCAGCCAGATAAATGTTTCTTCATTGCAAAGCACTGCGCAGAAGGTCCCATACCTTAGAAACTCCATTTGTTCCTCCTACCCAGCTGTCACTTCAGCTAGAAGCTGATTCAGCCCTGGAGCCATCATGACATTCAAGCCATGACCAAAACTTTGTCGCATCTGTGAGCCTTCTTGGGCTGTGCCCAAGGGAAATCTGGTCTGAATTCTCCTTTTTTTGTCCTGATCTTTGCACGGTACAAATGCCGCAGGGATGGCCAGTGGATCCTGCTGTGGAAGAGGCAAGGTTCTGGCACCTTGCTTTGAGGGTGGGGTTGAATACGCGTCTCCTGCTTTCCTGGGAAATGGTCTGACAGTGGGTGCTATGCAACAGGGAGGCAACTCAGTCACCTGAAAGGGACTCACTTGTTTGTTTAGCTATCGGCTGGTTTCTTACAGCTGCTCTTGACTGGTTTATGTGGGACTGAAGTGGACAATGTACCTGTGTGAGGCACATTCTGACACCATCTAGAGATGTGGCCATTTGGGATAGTAGAAATTAATTGATTGTATTTCTGGGTCCCCACAAATCTTGTCAAGATCTAGGAATAGCACCAGCTACTCCCCTCATCCATCTTCTAAGCATTTCAAGTATGTGTCTGCTTTGCTTGTTACCATTTAATTACCATTGAGAAATGCAAAGAAAGGTGGCATTGTTGATATTTACCTACGTGGCAATATTTCCCAAGAGTAATTCACTGGAACCTCACTTTGAATTGTCCACAGCCATATCACTGGCAGTGCCTTGTATACATACAATGAAATCACATCTGCATTTTCTCACAGTTCTTCTGAAGTGCTTTCCACTTGTGTTTGTCAGCTATGCAAATTTACACAAAAATCTATTTGATTATGTTATCACTATCGAGAAAAGATTACAGACAACATACCTGCTAAATCAGTTTAATCATCAAAGAGAGTGTTTTAACTGGGAAGTCTGAATTCTCTTACTTCCTATCTCTTCCGCTTCTAACATATCTGGATCCAAGTCCCATGGTTCTGCACAGTGAGACCCATCATGACTTCACATCTGGCCTCCAAATCCCTTCTCAGATAATTGGAAACACCAACTATGTGAAGTCCACTTGAAGACTCAGTGCCTTTATTAATCACAGCACACACCCAACAGCCACCATCTATATTATGAAAAGAGCAACAGTTCCTTTCTTCACAAAGGCTGGCAGCAAAAGGTAGCAGTATCACCTGTTTTTTATCTACTAACCTAAAAGAAGACAATTACTGATTGAAAAGGAGATCTGTGCTCAGTTTTCTTTTCATCTTCACTAATCTTAGATGCAGTAAACACAACATAACTGTCAGAAGAGAGTTGATGGCTTCATCCACAAATACAGGAAAGCTTGACTTGCTGGAAGTCCAGTAGTCCAGTTCCTGGCCCTGCCCCAATGAGTATTTCAGATTTTATCCTATTAGAAGTTAATATAAAATGCATTAATAGGCCAGGGAACAAGGGCAAGAATCCAGATTCTTGAAGAGAAGATTGGCACGTACCTTCTGCTTGAAGACCACTCTGAACTGAAAGTTGGTGGAACCACCTTCTCACACTCTATGTCAGACACCCAAGCCTCAGAAAGAGATAACCAAAAAGCACCTACCTGAGCCCAATGTACTGGGTACCCTGACTGGGAAGCTCCTGTCATCAGGCGATTTCCTACCTCCTCATCATTACCAGAGCTTGTGTCCAGCTCTTGTGGAGACAGAAAAATACTGGATATGACAAGTGGTCAGTTCTTATTTTCTACGTTGTTGAGGTTAAAAAAGTCAGCAACCCTTTATGGCTGGTTTTTTACAGTGAAAGCATTTAGCTGGACACCA
Organism: Megaceryle maxima; assembly: GCA_024605025.1. Taxonomy (NCBI): domain Eukaryota; kingdom Metazoa; phylum Chordata; class Aves; order Coraciiformes; family Cerylidae; genus Megaceryle; species Megaceryle maxima. The sequence goes on along the minus strand of JANHGN010015232.1, from coordinate 39,057 downwards.
TGTCTTCATGTCTGTTGCAACGTCAGTTGATCCATCCACAATCTGGTCCACTGCCAGGTTATCCTAGAAGTCTTCTCAGTGTCTGTCCATAGGGATATGTGTGTCTCAGTAGTTTTTTCCCAGACACTGGTCTATTTCTCTGGAGTTACCTCCAGGTAAGAGAGGCTATCTTTTGCAGCTGGGTAACTCTTTGACAAGAATTCACTAAGTGTCTACATGACATCAAACAGTTTACTCCTTTTTCTGAAGACAGATTCCACCTATGTGAAGAGCTGTAACATGACAGAAATCCATTCAAGGGAACTGAGAACAGAATGTGGGAGACTGTACCAGTTTGGAGTCTGATGCATTAAAAAACTTCTGGGCAAGTTAGGAGCTGCAGGAAAGAGCTTCTAAGTGCCTGTGTCCCACAGGGAAATTCAGAACTTAGATGTATCTGCCTCAGAACACCTGCGCACAGAAAAAAAATCATCAGGATCCAGCATGAGCTAAACGCTGGGCACAGTGGGAGATTTGTAACACTACTCATAGGCTGCCTGGCTGTTTTAGGCCTGCAAGAATAAAACAAGTGGCAAGTCTGTCTCCTTAGGATGAGAGAAGAAGTAATTACAACTACTTTGGACTACTAGACTGGCATATGGACTTTGATTGTGAATGATCCATGTCATTTTAACTGCTCGTGTTATTTTATTGTGTGATTGTTATGATTGTTCGGGAAACTTCAATCACCATTATTTTTGGTAAGTAATGTATGAGTGAACTGGAGTGCACTTGAGACTCTGCCGGGCTGTGGAGAGAGTTCAGAGTTCCAATCTGCAGTTCCGCTATCCTGCGAGGGGTATGGCCGGAGATGAACAAAGTGATTGTAGTTTGCTTGGTGATTCCTGGGATTTTTGACTTTTGGACTGAAAAGAAAAATGAAGTGGTTGAGTAAATTGTATCTAGTTATCTGCCTGCATCAGGAACCAAGCCCAGCTGCCCCCAGCCCCTCTGTTATTTGAGGATCAGCTGGAACACAAGGGCGTTTTGATTTCTGCTACATTTGGGAATAAAAATTGGATGAAAGAAAAATGAGATAGGAGTACAAGACCCCTTTGAAATAATTTAGTGTCTGGTTATTGTTTTGTGTACCATTGTTTTGAGTGTGTTTGTACCATTGTATTTTGGTTTGTGCTATTTTTTGACGGGTTCTGAACAATCACAGAATGGAGAAATTTTAAAGACTAGCCCTTTGGATTGTATATGAATGCACTGACATAAAATAAAGAATGCCTGCTTAATAACTTCAGTTATTGAGTTTTTCACTGTGTCACCAGGGTCAAGAATACCAGGCTGGAGGGGATTTTCTGGACTTGGAAAGATGCTTTCTCTCGTTACTGCACAACGCTGAGATTCCTGCAGCTTCCCCATTGCAATCACTAAACCTTGCTTCAAAGTCTTTCATTTCTTCAGCTCTCACTCCCCTGGTTTGTAAACCTGTTTCCCCAGGGAGCAAACATAGCCGGTATTTTGCTCGCGGGCAGAAGAATAATGCTTAGTGATGAAGTAATGACTGCAGCAGATGCACGGGAAACAGTAAAGAAGATGATGAAGTCTAGAGAATGAAGCGCAGGAGCGGGGCCGGGCCTGGCAGAACCGGGCTGCTGGCAGCGCTCAGCACATCGGTCTCTGTAACGGCACCGAGGCCGCGGCGGGAAGGGGTCCCCTCGATGCCAAAGCCGGCAGGGGGCAAGGGCAGGGCGGGAGCACGTACCCGCCCGTCGGAGACCCGAGCCCGGGGTGTGGTGCGCGGGCGGAGCTTCGTTTCCCCGCCTCCGAAGCCCCGGTGAGTGACAGCGGGGAGGGCGCTGCTGCGGGATGGCTCTGGCAGCACCGCTTAACAGGGCTCGTTCTCGACCCGGCGGGCAGAAGGCGGCTTCCTTCGGCGCAGCAAGAGACCCGCGCTGGGGGAGCTGCCGCCGGCGGCCCGTGTCACCGTCTCGCCCATGGCGGAGCCGCGGCGCTCGGCGGAGGGCTGCTCCTGCTGCCACACCGACTGCCTGGAGCGGCCGCTGAGGCGCCTCTTCGAAGAGCTGGGGAGCGCCGTGGCCGCATGCCCCTGGCCCTTCCTGGTGGTGCCGCTGCTGCTGTCGGGCGGGCTGGGCGCCGGTTTCGTCTTCCTGCCGCAGCGGCAGGCGAACGACATCGAGGGGCAGTTCACGCCGACGCTGGGTCCCGCCAAGGCCGAGCGCGACTTCGTGCAGCGGCACTTCCCCACCGACGACGCGCAGCGCTTCTCCGCCCCGCGGCTGCCCACCGAGGGTGCCTACGCCGCCTTCATCGTCGTGTCGGCCGGGAATAGCTCGGTCCTGGACTTGGCGGCGAGGAGCGACGTGCTGCGGCTGGACGCGGCCGTCCGCGCCCGCGGCTACGAGCGGGTCTGCGCCCTCTACAACGGCACCTGCGCCAGCCCCAGCCCGCTGCTGCCGCTGCTGCGCGGGGAGGCGGCGGCCGCCCTGAAGAACCTCACCTTCCCCGAAGGCCTCGGTACCTTCCTGGGGACCGCGCTGGGCGGCGTGCAGACGGGCGCCGGCGGGCGGGTGCTGTCGGCGCGGGCCCTGAAGTTGGTGTATTACCTGCGGGAGGACGGCCCCGTGGCGGAGGAGAGCCAGCGGTGGTTGCAACGCTTCCTGCGGGACATCCCGTCGTTGCTAGCGGAGTTGGATTTGGCCTCCGTTCAGGTAACGCGACGGTGGGCACAGCCGTGCGGGGGCAGCCGGGGCTGCCCCGTCGCCGGCAAGGGGAGGAGATGGTGGAGGGAAGAGGCGGGCACGGGAATGCCTTCGTGCCAACGTGCCGTGTAGCATTGCCCGCGCGTGTGTGTAAAGACCAAGAAAAAGAGCAGCAGTGCTTCAATCTCTTTCCTTGTGGTTTTAATAACAGGTGACTTACTTTACCTCGCTGTCCAGACAACAGGAGTTTGAAGGAAATACCAAGAGCGTGATCCCCCTCTTCTCTGTAACATACTTCTTAACAATAACCTTTTCAGTCGTCTCTTGCCTAAGGTAAAATGTCCTCTAAGCTATGGATCAATGAGAAGTGACCTCTGCTTGTCTTCACCTTGCCTAAATTGGTTTCTGCTCTCACCAAGTGAAGTCATTCTTGAAGCTGCAGGCTTTATGGGACATTTGATAATAGACCAAGTGTATTTCTGCCATTTCTCACCTGCTTGTGTGCATTGCCCAGCTGCTTAAATGGGGTTCATGATACATACCAGGTGAATACCTGAACAGATTCACCTCAGGCATGCACAGCTTGAGTGCCAGTTTTGTCTGTTCCCATCAGTCACTTCTGAGGTATCTGCCTCACAAGAAGCTTTTTTTGTAGCTGATAGTTTGGGAACTATAGAAACAACCGAAACAACCCTCTTACTCTGCCCTGGTCAGGCTGCATCTGGAATAGTGTGTCCAGTTCTGGACCTCTCAGTTCAAGGACAGGGAACTGCTCGAAAGAGTCCAGCGCAGGGACACAAAGATGATTAAGGGAGTGGAACATCTCCCTTCTGAGAAAAGGCTGAGGCGGCTGGGTCTCTTTAGCTTGGAAGAGACTGAGGGGTGACCTCATTAATGTTTATAAATACAGAAAGGGTGAGTGTCAGGATGACGGAGACAGGCTCTTCTCGGAGATATCCAACGACAGGACAAAGCACAATGGGTCCAAGCTGGAACATAGGAGGTTCCATGCAAACATAAGGGGAAACTTTTTCACGGTGAGGGTAACAGACACTGGAACAGGCTGCCCAGGGAGGGTGAGGAGTCTCCTGCTCTGGAGACATTCAAAACCTGCCTGGATGTCTTCCTGTGTGACCTGATCTAGGTGATGCTGCTCTGGCAGGGGCTTGGACTAGATGATCTCTCGAGGTCCCTTACAACCTCAAACATTCTGTGATTCTGTGAACCCCTGACTCTCTATCTTTTTAAGAGGTCTGAGGTGCTGTAGCTTTGGCACTGAAAAACGTGATGTCAGAGTAACCACTTTTGATGATTAAAAGCTTCTACTTTACTGAGTGTAGGAAGGGGACCAGAAGCATGATCTAGTCAGCTTGGCAGCAGCAGAATTCTGCACAAGCATTTCTGCTGAATAAAACTTATCTGCTCAATTTGGCATACCAAGTGGAGACATTCACCTTAGAAGATGCCCAAGAGTCAAACAGAAAAGTCATCATTTGCAGGGAGGGAAGGAATAAGTGGTGCTATTGCAAAGGTTGTTCTACTACTTCCTTGCTTCATTCAAAAAGACAAGAGGAAGGAAGCAGGGGAGGCAGGAGGAAGTATACCATCTTACTTAGGCTGTGTTTGCAATCTTTTTCTGCCCCTTGCTCAGTTTAGGTGCAGGTGGATGAGCACTCACTTCATAGATAACTGCAGTCCTGGGAACAGCTTTAGGTATTCTGCTTGCTAGTAAAATCTTGAGCCTTACCTGCTGTCCACAAAGAACTTAGCCTGCCTTTTTTTTTTGTGCTGGTGGAGGGTGAGCCATTGTGCATTTGACAGCTGTACGACCATGTTTGTGTGCTGTGCTTGAGAAGGCTCTACTCAGAGGGTAGGCCTATTGGTTTAGCACTTGCATCAGGCATCATACCCATTAGGCTATCCAATTTCCTGGTGAATCCTTGAGCCAACCCCTGGGGGCATCTTGGCAAACATCTGGTAGCTAATTTACTGAGAAGGCTTCTCTCCACAGCACTTTCTCCCTGGGAGGTGCCTCCATACTACTCTGATATGCTACACCAAGAACCCATATGAAAGGAAAGCGCTTCTAAAGAATTAGTGATTTTTGGGGTCACCCAAAATGTCTCTGGTAGAGCTTATTTATTTTTACTTTTTATTTTTGTATTTTCATTTTACCAGCTTGCTTGTAATTGATGCAAAGTCTAGTACACATCTTTACTCTTACGTATGGAATGACCAGCAGTAATAATGTATTTAGCACCTCCTATATAAATCAGCCTTGTCCAATGCAAACACCAGGGAGCAATCCTAGCAAAAAGCAGCTTTCATCAAGACTTCTCTTTGCAGGCAGGATGTTGTTGGTGTCTGTGCACTTGTCATGCCAAACAACTTGGTGAAATACTTGACTTTCAACTAAGATGTTCCTTAAAATATTTTCAGGCTGAGCTGTATAAGAAATAACATCTGGCTTGCATGCTGTGGAGTGGTTTCTGCCGGTTTAGCTGTATTAAGCAGCTTTGGATTGATGCTCTTCTGTGGAGTGCCCTTTGTGGTCACTGTAGCGAACGCACCATTTCTTATTTTAGGTAAGTAGAAAAAGAGTCGGATTCAGATGCAAAGACTAAAGCGGAGTTAAATCAACCTGATGGTGTTAAGTGTTTTGTGGTGTGAGCATCAGATCATGCACAGCTCTGTCCTCACCAGAAGGGAGGAGACACATGGAGGTGCTTCCTCCTCTGAGCTCCCAGGCGTGGGTGAGCTGCTCAGCTTGGTGTACCCACCCCGGGACTGGAGCCAGGCTCTGACAGAAGGGCAGCTTTTCCCAAAAAAACGATGCCTGCTCTTGTGCCACTGCTACAGCTTGTAAGCTGTAAATGGGTGGTACGGTTGGCACTTCTGGCTTTGTTCTAGTGTCCCTGGTAATGTAGCCATGATGATTAATCATTTGTTTAACTAGTGCTGATACCTAAGGTGAGCTCAGCCAGGTTCTGGCACCACATTCCCCTGTAGTGTTACCTGCTGTTTTCTGTAGATATACTATAGGCATTTACATATCTCTTTAGCTATGGAATAAGTCTGTCTGCCTCAAACCAGTTTGTTGTGTTGTGGGACTGCTGCATTTGTCAGCCATCTAAGCAGATGCATATGTCTTCCCCCAACCATCCACCTCTTGACCATCCCTTTTTGCAGTCCATTGAGAGCTCCCTACTTTTCTGCTGTTAGTCAGCCCCCAGGTAGCTCAACAGCAGCATTGGGGAACACATGTCCAGTGGGCAGCTCATGCCACACTAGCACTGACTTAATCCTGTACCTGTATTATGAGGTGAATATGGGTAGCTAGTTACCATATGTTTTTGTATCCTATTTTCAGAATGTAGTCTTTGGCCAGATAAAATTGGGCCCGAGTACAATTTAAGCAATGAGCAGGGCTGTTTAATTTGAAATGAGAAATCCATCCCATTTTGTTAGGATGTGAGACTTCCTCTGCAATGTAATGACTACAGACTAAACAGTCTGTCTCATTTAGCTATTCTGCTGAAGTGACACAGCCTTTCTTTGTGCCACCAGCTCCCCCCCAAACCACAAGGCAGTTAGCGTCATTGAATCGCAGTTGCGCAGACAGCCCGTGCTGAACTTTCCAAATAAAACAGACCCTGTTGCTGTAAGGAAATTGCTGCTTGTGTAGTCCTCTTCAGATGTACTATGTGATGAATGCATGTGGTATTTTCTTGGTCTTGGTCTCACGCTGAGGAAAGCACATGGATCTCCCCGGTTGATAGAGGCTCTGCATCATCCTGGGTGTCCAATACAAATGCTGCTTTGGGCACGCATCGTTTTTACTTCCTGCATAATTCAAATGCCTATTGTGTTTGCTTTTGTACACTTATCAATTGCAGAGGCTCTAAATTTCAGAAAGACCCTTTTTTATACCTGGGAAAGGACTTAAGCCAGTCTCTTCAGATCTTTATAGAAAACATACAGACTTTTGTCTTCCGTGCACTAAAGCAAGCAAATTATCAATACTTCAGATCAACTGCTTTGAAGCATGCCTACTTTCCAGAAGGAGCCTGACTCACTGCCATCCAGTAGTACCTTTTGCTTAATTCACCTAGCAATTGCACGTTCAAGCAGCAGACAGGGATTTCCTCTATTCTTTTACGCTTAGCTGTATCATCTCTGCTTGCTTTTCTGTGCCACTGTCTTCCTTTTCCTTTTTGTGTGATTAATTTTCAGAGAATAGAAGAGCCCTTTGTAGAGCAACATTGGCAAAATACTGAAAGTTCTGTGGTTAAAACCTCAAGAGTTAGCAGAGCAGAGAGAAGTACATTGGCTCTTCCTTTTTGAGCTTCAGCTTGCTCACTCATGTCTTAGCAAAAACTCTAGCCCAGGACCTGTCTTCATGACAGGGTTTCCCAGGACTCTGCTGGGAGCACATCAGTATAAATGTGAAGATAAATGAATAATAAATCATGACTACATGCTTGAAGAGAAACTGGAGAGAAGATAAGTGGAGAGCAAAGAGCATAAAAGTCAACCACTGGAAAACTGGGAGTACTGTTCTGCCATGTGACAGGAGCTGTTCTCCCTGTCTGCTGAAGGCAGAGCACAGCGTTATTGGTCTAATATGCTGCAGTGATGAAGATGACATTCCACTGATAAGGATAACTGAGCGTCAGAGTAAGTGTTGTATTGAAAGCTGTGTAATCTCCATCACTGGACACATGGACAGTGAGTATAACACGCTTTGCCAGAGAGAGGCTGGGTGTGCTCAGTCCTTCAGCAGAGCAGGGTGAGGGATGAACAATGCAGGTTACCAGGAGTTTCGGACATGTAATAAATTCATCTACACGCAAAGGACCTCTTTTCTTCTGTTTAACTTGCATCAGCAACAAAACAATGTACTTTCTTTTTCAAAATTCTACGCAGACTTAAATGAGATTATTTTTGTACTTTCTTTTGGGTCTTAGAGGAAGCTGCCATTTGCAGTGGAGCGTTAACTTTCTCTCATCTTGCAGGAGTTGGTGTTGATGACATGTTCATCGTAATAGCTTCCTGGGAGCAAAGCTTAAGAAAAAAAGAGAAATCTGACATTAAATCTCTGCTGGCTGAGACTTACAGTGAAGCAGCACTTTCTGTGACCATCACCACTCTCACAGATGTTTTGGCCTTCTTCATTGGCACCTGGACCGCCTTCCCATCCGTGAGATCATTTTGCCTCTATACAGGCACTGCTTTTGTCTTCTGCTATATATATACCCTGACTTTCTTTGGAGCAATTGTTGTATTAAATTATAAAAGGGAGCAAGGAAACAGACACTGGCTGACTTGCATGCCTGTGGGAGTAGATGCAGGTCAGGCTGAGAGGTCCTGCTTGTACAACGCTTGCTGCATAGGTAGCCATTCGAAGCAGTCTGAGACAGAAAGTGAACATCCAATGAACATATTCTTTAAAAAATACTATGGCCCTTTCTTCACAAATAAATGGATCAAGCTGCTAGTGGTGGTGCTGTATGCAGCATATCTGGGTAGCAGTATCTACGGATGTACTCGTATCAGGGAAGGCATCGATCTTCGGCATCTGGCGAGTGATGACTCCTACATTATTCCATACTATGATGATAATGACAAATACTTCTCTGAATATGGCCCCAGGGTCATGGTTGTCATTACTGAAAGCGTAGATTACTGGAATGAGGCTGTTCGTCTTGCCATTGAGAACTGCACACAGAATTTACAGAGTATTTCTTATGTAGATAAGAACCTCTCAGAGTCATGGCTGAGTGTATACACAAAACTTGCAGACGCTGGTCTGATAAATATAAGCAGTAAGGCTCTTTTCCTTAATAACTTACCTAGACTATTCCGAATTGTTCCCAATTTTAAGTGGGACATTGACAAGACTCAGGATAAAATAGAAGCTTCACGTTTCTTCATCCAGACAGTGAATGTGACCTCAGCTATTGATGAGAAAAATCTTCTCAATCAGCTAAGAGAGAGAGCCAAGCAGTGCAGTATTCCATTAATGGTCTACCACCCAGCGTTCATCTACTACGACCAGTACCTGGTGATAGTGCAGAACACCATTCAGAACGTCGTTGTTGCTGCTGGGGCAATGCTCATTGTCTCCCTTTTGCTCATTCCCAACCCATTGTGTTGTTTGTGGGTGACTTTTGCCATAGCTTCTGTTATAGCTGGTGTTGCTGGTTTCATGGCATTTTGGAATATCAATCTAGATTCCATATCCATGATCAACCTGGTCATTTGCATAGGGTTCTCGGTAGATTTTTCTGCTCACATTTCCTACAGCTTTGTTACGAGCAGAGAGCCGTCAGCCAATAAAAGGGCAATTGAAGCTCTGTCCCTGCTGGGCTACCCCGTATTCCAAGGTGCAGCTTCTACTATATTGGGAGTAGTTGTTCTGGCAGCAGCCAAAACCTACATCTTCAGGACATTTTTCAAGATCATGTTCCTTGTTATTTTATTTGGGGCTCTTCACGGTCTTATTTTTATTCCAGTGTTTTTAACCTTTTTCGGAAACATTGGCAGATCACTCCTCAATACCAAATCTGAAAATCAGGAGCTTACATATAGAAATAATTGACCATGAATTAAGTTAAATGTAATATATTATATATTTTTATATATAGATTAAAAGGCAGTGGCTTTCAGGGAATATTAAAAAAATGAAGAAAATTAAGGACAGAAAAATGAATACAAGTGCAAAGGCTTGAGAAAAGCCAGGCAAGAAAAATAACAGAATTGAAGATGCACAGAATGGATTCTCATTTCTCAGTATTGTGTGTACTTGACTGTAACACCTTAATATTTCTTTGGTGTCTTGTTCTTGAATGTATTAAAGTTATTATAAACACAGGCCACTGCATCAGCTTAATGGACTCTGTTACAGGTTAGCCAGGCAGTGTGCGCAGGAGGGAAGAGTAACTCCCACTGCTTTGCACTTCTTGCCTCTTTACCTCAGTGTTGTAACTTGGGCTGACACTGAACCTGAAGATAATTCCCCCCCACACCAAGACTCAAATCTGGAGGTTTTACAGCAAAACTGCAAGAGGTCAGAACTGCCTTAGACTGCAGTGAGTCACCAGCCTTCAGGAGATGAATTCTGCTTAGCCTGCTAATGCATGAGAAACCCTTAAGGAGGACAAACTGACTCACCTTTTCTATTCAAATCTTTCTTTCGGTGTCCCATTTTCTCACCAAGATTAAACATCAGGTAGCTTTAAGAAGGTTGTGTGTAGCTTCTGTTGGCTGTACCTTGCAAAGGGATATGCTGTAGATGATTGAACTTGTGTGGACCTCCTGGGCGCCCTCCATGGAAGACATTGTGTCATGACACGACAGGGCGAGGATCCACTAGAGAGAATCACAGCCCAACTGAAAAGGCAACTTGGGTTTAAGCCAGTCAGCCCTAAAACTATAAACCCCTAAATGATGTTGTGTTCAGTGACAGGCCATCCTGTGATGTGTCAATACAGCAGAGGAGCCTTCACTGGGTAAGAACTAAGAATATATGAGCTGGTGTTTTAACCTGTAGAGACAAGACACTGTATGAAAAGTCAAATTCACCCTTTGTTGCCAATTTAATAAGCTTAACCCTTGGAAAAAAAAAATCTAATGAATGGTGGTAATTAATATTTGCAATTTTGAAAAAATTGGTCTAGAAGTTATTAAACCATTGAGTCCAGATCTGCATCCTCCTTTGGGTGCATCCACTGCTCCACCAGGGGGTCCTCCACAGGCTGCAGGGGAATCTGCTCCAATGCCTGGAGTACCTCTTACCTCTCCTTCCTTACTGATGTTGATGTCTGCAGTTTTTCTCACATTCTCACTCCTGTCTCCAGATGCAGTTGCACAAGTTTTTTTCCCCCCCTCTTTAATATTTTATCACAGAGGTGCTACCACCATAACTGCTGGGCTCAGCCTTGGCCAGCAGCAGGTGCTGACTCTGGAGCACGGGGAAGCTCTAGCAGCTTCTCACAGAAGCCATTTCCATAGCCCCTCCACTACCAAAACCCTGCTACACAAACCTAATACAGTGGTCTCCTACCTCTGCCCCTTGATTATGTGAGGAGGAATTTGAGATCCTAAATACACCTGGGAACACCAGAGGTCAAACTCAATGCCTAAACAGACCAGTTTCTTTTATACACCACAGATACCATATGCAACACAACAAGTAATGACAGTAAACTCTTCAGTAACACCTCTGCTAAGTTGGAACAAAGGCAACAGTAGCTTTTACACTTGGTGGCTAATTGCTAACAAACTTCTTAGCTCTTACTTCTTTGTATACTGAAAGATGCTTTTGAATGAGGAAAAAATTTAAGTTAAACCTCAAGGACATAACCCCTCAAACCAGATCATTCAATTTAGATCTCAGTAACCTCAGAAGTGAAAAGGTATTTTGCTTTTGTTTCTAAATGCAGACTCACATTATTTAGCTGGAGAAGTTCCCATCCAAGTCCCATCACTGAATCTGGAATTGAAAAAAGTCTGACTTTCTAGGGAGAACATTCCCTTAGAAATTTAATTTGAGAGAGTGCAATTTTGCGATCATTCTTAAATTTATTTACAAGTTTAAATGTTTATACACCTCAATTTACATAAGTAGGGAACTTGGTATTACATTTTATAGCAATTTACAGTGAATAAAAAGAAAACCAATAAGCATCATTAAAATTAACCTTTATTACTCCAAAAAGAGATGCCAAATATGCAGTGTAATTCTGCTTCTGTTGGCATATTCCTAAAATACATGTACAACTGTAACTAGTCAGCCTAAACATTTGGTATACTGGTTTGTAACATTTTGAAATTCTCCCACAATGCACTGGGATGTCACTACAGTAAGCTGACAAAAATAGGCAAATAGGAAGTTACCTTGGTTTTGAAAGAAAAAAAAAAAAAAAAAGCATGTGCTCTTCCTAAAAAACTAGTTAATAATCAAGCATTACACTCAGAAAATTCTAAAATACTATGTTACTTCTAGTTTTAAGTGTAGCTACCAATCTGCATTCACATTTCTTGGCACCAACTCAACTATCTTAATGTCCAATCATGGTAACCTTCAACATTAATACAGTGATAAAGGCCCTCTCTGCAACACAAGTCTATAGTCCCAAGAGTCTACAATTAATTGTACAGAAACATTATGATTGAGATGTGTTATTCCTAAAAACCAGTTCCATGAGATCAGAAGAATACTGGCATATAATTGCTACCAGTCACTTCCACTGGATGGAAAAAAACTGGTTTTGTTTTCAAAAACTTTTTCTTACTATCTTAGAATTTCCAGAGGTTTCTGTAAGGGTTGAAAGAAAAGGTTTTATTGCCCTACTTCTACTATAGAACAGAACTGGGAATGTTATTTCAAAGAACACATGCTTCAAACGTTTTCCGAACTACTCTTTAGTGAGCAATATTGCCCTTCTTGAAGAAACTACCTGTTGGATTATCAAACGCCCATACATAGTATTAGTAGAAACATTCTGTAGAATTCCCAGCAGTGTAAAAGCACTGCCATCCAAGCAGTTATCCATCTACTGCAGTAACAATAGAAAAAAATTATCAAATAATCCTGTCAGCAGCACATCAGAGGTCACAGATATTTCCTTAAGATCCCTGCCATGGTTCTGCCCAGAACGTGGTCCAAAGAGGCTCAGACAGGTTTAGCCTGTTTTAGCATTAAAACTTCTCTCCCAGCCATACACGTGTGTATTTTAACCTCAAGAGCACTGAAAACAATCACTAATGGTTTTGTCTAACGTGAAGCTCCCACAAGCACTGCGTGGCCACATCATTCTTAAGAAATATAAAATATCTCTTAAAAGATATATTACGTTTCTAAGAAGTCTTTAAAAATGACCTCTAGCCTCAAGAGTATGAGCACTAGTTAGACTACACACTACTGTTTTACAGATTAATCTGTCACTATCCATAAAACATTCCATAGCATATATTCTGGGGTTATCGCTTCAAACGCACACGTGGCAGCACGACCCAGGAAGCGATGCCAAAACACACCACTCTATCTGCATGTTTTTCTTCTCAGCTTCAAGACATTTGACTAAACCAAAATGCTGAATTGAACCCTGAGATTTATCCTTCTGAATAACTTCTTGTGGGAAGAGTCTAGGGAGCAGAGGATGAGGAACTTGCTTTATTTTGTGTCTTATTTTCATGAGACACAACAAATAGATGAGTAACAGAAGCTCACAAGAGACAGAATAATATTAAAGGGTCACTAATGCCATACACTCATCAGGAAGGGAAAAAAGGCTATGCTGCATAAGACTACTGCATTGCTCAATGTACATTCTTCAAATGTTGCTAGATGTACATTCTTCAAATTATCAGTTACTGTATCCCACAAGTTATCATCTTACTTCTAGCTTTTTTCCCTCTAGAACAATTTGGATTTCTTTGGCATCCAAAGTCTCGTATTTCAATAAAGCTTCTGCTAAATTCTTGTGTTCTTTTGCATGAGTCTTCAAGATGCTCTTTGCTCGCTCATATGAGTCCTAATATTAAAAAAGGTGGAAGGAGATTTTAAGACTTCAGAACGAAAACAACAGCAAGATTCCACTTTAAAAATAGTTTCAAGGTAAATAACATTTTGAAACAAACACTTAAAAGTTGTGCTTTACATTTCATAGCTAGCACAGCTCCTGTCTCACAAAGATTTAAAATCTGTCATAGTTAATAAATAATTTTAAAAACCCAACAAAACAAAACAAAAACAACAAACAAGCAAACCCAACCAAAAAACACCCCAAACCAACCAACCAAACTTTATGCCACCTCTATATTTTGCAGAATTAGGACTAAAAATAAAATCCTGAGACAAACATTTCTATTTTTACATATGGCTTCAAAAAGACTTGCTGGGTTTGAAAAGCTGCTGATTACATTAAATATACTTCATTTCACTACAGTGCTACAGCATTCAAGGAATATTCTTCAAAGATTCCAATTTTTAAAAGCTTCTAAAACTCTCAAAGCAGTATGTACTTTTAGAAAGCTGAAGGCTTTGCAAGAAGTTACCCGTTGTTGCAGGTAGATGCACATTGCCAGGGTGACCAGCTTCAGCTTTAACTTCTAGCTTGATATGGATAGTTCTTACATGACCAAGTGAATTCAAAAACAGCTACAGCAAAATGTTAAATCATTCAAATGTCATGATATAAATAATTCTTCTGCCTGTACTAAATTAATTCAGATTAACAGAACAGTGATCTGGAAGTTCTGTGATTATCAAATGTTACAGGTTTCCCTAAGGATCTGATATTCATCAAGGAGAGGAAGAGGATACTGGAAAAGGCAACTCTCTCTATGGTCATTCCTGTGATTTGATACAAAATTACCTAGCTGCAAGTTATGAAATGTGGGTATAACTCAAAACATTCCCATCTGCTCTAAAACCATTTACAGCCATAGCTTTTATTCCTATGAAATGAATGGGCAAAATAGAAATCCTGACCAAAGGTAAGAGAAAGTGCTAAGGTGTATATTACAGAGCCCAACACTACCAACTTGTTTCTCACTACTTATCCATGAAAATCACAAAAAAAGTTTTGATATACAGAGATTCAAAGTTGCAACGACATTAAATACTTGGGAATACTTTCATCCACCTGTCTATTTTCACCAATAGACATTACCAAACTGAACAATTAAGTTGATGCCCAACTCATCTCAAAATAAATGTATCAGAGTGGAAGGGGAGAGACTTACCCGCAGAAGCGTTCTTACTTCCTGTTCAATTGCAGACTGAGTTTCAGGGCTAACTTTCCCCGTATCGGTATAGGTCATAACACCAAGCTAAACAACAACAACAAAAATATCTTGCCACTGTTGCAGTAATACACATAAAACACTTCATCACCTACTGCTTCTACATGCAAACAACTAAAATCATTAATCAAATGCTTGCTGAAGTGCTTGCAACAGAAGCAAAACAAGAAGCCCATTCATCAGCTATGTAGTCTCTGCTGAGTTCTATTTCAACGGGTCACAATACAAATCCTTATTGTTTCATTACTAAAAATATGAAAAAGCAACAAAAAAAACCCACTCACAACACTAAAAACACCCCCACACACAACACACAAACCAAACCAAACCCAAACCACCCACACCGAAACAAACCAAAATCCCTAGACTACTAACACTTGATGGGTAATAAGGACAACTAAATAAGTTTCTTAGAAGTTCAGAAGAGTCAATGTTGTCATTGTGCGTGTCCATCCCCTCCACCCTCACCCAGCCACAGATTATCCTCACTTCCAAAACGTTTGGGTTTATTATAAACATTTTCTGCAGACATCAGTAACTTTCAAAGTAATTTTGAGATTAAGATCTTGCAAGTTTGAAAATTAACTGTCAAATATACAGGTTTTCTAGTTGAGTTCTCCATAGGAGGGCCAGTCATAAGGCTTACTTTCTTTTTTTTGTTAGAACTACTGTGATCACTGACAACCAAATAGGCTTTGAGTTATAGAACATTTCATTGTACCATATAAATATTTAAGGATTGATGATACTACCTTCTCGCTCATTCCAAATCTAGTCACCATCAGTTTTGCAATTTTAGTAGCATTGTCAAAATCACTGGAAGCCCCTAGATAAACAGATTTAAATTATGTTATTGACACCGTGTTAAACACGTCAGTCCACAAGCTTTGATCAAAAATTCTTTTAACAATGAATCAGATGACCTGTTGTGATGTGATCACTTCCAAATATGAGCTCTTCTGCTGCTCTTCCTCCCATACAGACATCCATCTGTGCAAGCAACTGGGATCTAGTTTCACTCCATCTGTCATTTTCTGGGAGTAAAGATACCTGTATGTATAGATATGGAACTGTGGTCAGGCAACAACAAACAGAAGATATATGGAAATAATCTGAAAAATATTCTTTTTTGTATCCAAAGCAGATACACAGGCTTTTATGCAACAATTTGAATGCTCCTGGCCTACTTCTATTCTATGCACTCATCAGGTTTGCTTGGAGGTGCTCAATCTACCAGCTGCAATGGCCTCTAACAGGCCACAAGCACCACATAAAATTAAGCAATTTAAACCTACTACCAGAAGAAATAGAAAAATCTGTTCTATCCATTTCTCCTTCTTCCATACACTTGTACCAAGCATGGATCAACTTGCACGGAGGATTCAGGACAATGGTTTTCTTTGACTGAACAGACCTAAGAGAAATAATTTTTTGTTCAAATGCTAAAGGCAGAACAGAAAACCTTTGGGATACCTATGCTAGAAACAAGGTAGGTAACCAGTTAGGTTTTAGAAAAAGTCACACTGGACAAAGAACAACTTGATAAAGGATGACTGCATTAAAAGCATAGTTAAGCAACACTTCTACTTTCCAGTCCTTCAAAGATTCTTCAAAGTTTCACTACTGGGTGCTATCTAACTGCAGCAGCAGCAAACATACTTAGGTTTCTTTCCTTGTATATGTGAAGAATTATACTAGAATATGCCATTTTCTTTCCAAATGAAGGAAAAAAGCTTTCTATCACACAGAAAAGATGACCACTGAGTTCTCCAAGAGATTGCTCATAACCAAGTACTTCAGCATACTACAATATGCATTAACATGATTCCAACAAATAGCACTGTTGGTAAATGCCTCAACAACATTAAAAAAAACCCCACCAAAGTTCTAGAAATACTCACGTGTCCAAGTGTTGTTCCTCGTGTCATGATTGTAGCCTTGTTGATTGGCATTGCATCCTTAGTATAATATGCAATGATAGCATGTCCAGATTCATGGTAAGCGGTGATGGTTTTGTTTTTTTCATCAATTTCTACACTTCTACGTTCAGGTCCTTAAACAGAGGAACATTAAATAAACATTTTGTACAGCTGACCACCACAATCCACACATTACACATACTCGGAGCACAAAGTAGCTAAGGAACAGCATGCAAGCAAAATTATCACTAGGTGCTAAATGTTTTAATGTCTAAAATGGACTTAAATATACTCTACAGACAAGTTGCTTATAAAGGAATAGATCTGAAACACAGCCCGAGTATGAGAGAAAATTCCATTTCTTCTCTCAGTTTTTAGTGCATAGGTCTCAAATGTTTGTTATCATGCAACAAGTTAGTTAACAGAAGTTCCAGGTTTCTGGTCATTTTTTCCTCTCCTTTTCCTTTAGGAATAAGTATGGGAATGGCAAGAAATGAAGCCTGTGTCCTCCTCTAGCCTAAAGTACAACATGCAGTGGTTTGGATTTAAAAGAAAAAGAAAAAAAAAAAAAATTCAAATCTTAAAGAAAGTATCCCATACTAGGCTTCACATACTACTCGATGGTCTCAAAAGGTTCTATTCAGAGCTACCTAAGAGGAGACTTATTTGTTTCATAAGCAAACAACAATGAAGACAAAAAGAAGCAAGCAAAAAAACACCACCCCAAAAGCCCAACAAACCAAAACCCAATAGCAGAAACACTTGTCCATTTTTCTCTAGAAGTCATAACCACACAAGAAAAGCCCTGTGTACTCCAACATGTCTTTTGTATACAGTCCTACCCATTAGAATTTTGTCCTTGGAGAATTCTAGTTCTTTCATGGTCACCATATCTTTTCCATCAACAGCTGCCTTTAAGGCAGCTTGATTTACAAGGTTCTCAAGCTCTGCTCCAGAAAATCCTACCGTGCCTCGTGCAATTATTTCCGGATCAACAGCTGTGGGGAAACACAAACTTGTCATTAGGGTCAATACTGCTCCTTAAAAAGGCTTGTATCATGAAGCAATATGAACAAATTACTGAATTATTAGCAAGAACCATTATCTATTAAAAAGAATGCATTAAAAAAACTGCAGTTTTAAGAATTAGGTTTCATTTCTTTTAAGACACTATGAACTGCTGGGGACTAGAAAGAAACACTGCCTCTGAAAACTGTTCTAACACTGCATACTAGACTATTGTGTTCTTCACTGAGACACATGGCAAAGCCACACTATCTGATGGAATAAAGGACTAATACATGAGTAGGCTGACCCAGTATAAAAACTGCTACATAAAAAGATATTACAGTAAAATATTTACTTACATGGATCATACTTTATTTTATTAAGGTACCACTTCAGAATTTCTGTACGACCTCTTACATCAGGCTTGGGAACAGTAACTTGCATATCAAAGCGACCAGGACGTATTAAAGCACTAAGGGAAAAGACAATTTAATACATTGACTTAAAAAAAAGCTGCAGTAAACTGCTACTGAAGTGTATAAGGAACAAAAACCCACCTAATATTTTTAAGTACATCTACATAGACAACATGTCTGGTGCACAGATGCAAAGAATATGTTGTTTTATATGTTTGTAAAAAGACAAGATGAAAGATGGCTACTAGATGGCTATTATAGACATACTGGAGTGTGTCCAGAGGAGGACCACCAAGATGATCAGGGGAATGGAACACCTCTCCTATGAAGACAGGCTGAGGGAGATGGGGCTCTTCAGCCTGGAGAAGAGAAGGCTCCGGGGGAACCTTATAGTGACCCTCCAGTACCTGAAGTGGGCCTACATGAAGGCAGGGGAAGGTCTATTCAAAAGGGTTTGTAATGACAGAACAAGGAGCAACGGTTTTAAGTTGTGAAAGGATAGGTTTAGACTGGATGTTAGAAAAAAGTTCTTTAATATGAGGGTGATAAACCACTGGAATGGGCTTCCCAGAGAGGTGGTGGAGGCCCCATCCCGGCAGTCACTCAAGGTCAGGTTTGATGGGGCTCTGAGCAACCTGCCCTAGGTTTTTAAGGGGTAAAAAAACCCTCTGGCTATAACACTAATACTTGAAGATTATCACAAGCAACTCTGCTGTCGTTGCATTATAGATGTTTGCGTGTTTCTTCTGTTTTCAATACATGCTCTGTAAAAATGATTAATACTTTATACTCACTTATCTAATGCTTCAGGGAAGTTTGTTGCGCCAATAATAACAACACCTTCATTCGGTTTAAAGCTGTATGGAAAGAAAGGGTGAGATTTTTTTTTTTTTTTAAAGACAGAATTTACAACTTTTTTTGTCAATAACTACTTCTATTTCTTATTTCAAATGACTTCAACTGGCCAGGCAAAAACATGCTATCAAACCACATGTCATCCAAGAAAGATCGTATTTAACTCAGCAGCTGGCTAAAGACATGCCCTGATCTCAGAATTGAACTTCTTTCTCTAGATATATAGCCAACCTAAAAAAATTGAGAAAGATATTTAAAACAATTGAGCCATTGTGCTACTACATTTCAGAAGCTTCTATATTCTTTACAGTAAGACCATTAATGCTACTCTTGGCAGTACTAGAAAGCGGTCATAAATGCTTCTTACATTTATATCCTTAAAAGCACAACACAAAAATTAAAAACATCAGAGCTGTCAAGGAAGAAAAATTCACCCAAATATTCATAATACTGTTAGTCAAGCACCTTCTGTGCCCTCAGAATCCATATATTTACCCATCCATTTCAGCAAGGAGTTGATTAATGGTCTGTCTTGAATAGGGATGCATTGGAGATTCAATTCTCTTCCCGCCAACAGAGTCCAACTCATCAATAAATATAACGCATGGTGCATTTGCCTTTGCTTCCCCTAACAAAAAAAATAAAATAGCAGAAGGACACTTCAACCACACAAAGGAACAGACAGTTATCATGTAATTTAGGATTCTACTACTTCTATTACTTTTGGCTTATAAAGTGTTCTGCTAGACATCACCAGACTGTCCTGATTTTAGACTCAAAAAAAAATAAAATACATTTTTGAAATGAAGTGTTACAAAGAGAAGCAAAGTTCTTCATCTCCACAACAGCTTATGCTTAAAATGCTATAAGAAAGTTATAGAAAAATAGATTAAAAAAATAATTGTATTTTGTATTAACTCCCTACAGTAGTTTATTTGATAGGCTTGGGTAGAGAACACTGACCTATTAAATAAAAATAACATGAAATGCGATGGGTCTAAATGATAACTTATTACAATATTTACTAGAACCTGGTTGTTATTTAACAGTGAAGACTTCACCCTCAAGTTTACAGGTATTTAAAAACACAAAATAAAAATAGTAATAGACTTTTAAGACTAGGGACTGGTGCATATCAGAAAGTACCTCATCTCACCCAGCTAGACATATCTGTAACACTGCTATCAATGTACAAGTCAGTCACCTAAACTTCTGTAGTCAAGAGAAATAAATGCTCACTTTAAGGTACAACACCTTACATTTTGCATCCCTTTCATGTGAACCAAGTAATTTCTTGTAAAAATGCAAACTACTTTCTACATTGTTTATGCCTACAACTATCAATCTTCCATTTGAGAGAGAAGTTGGATTTCCCCCTCCCTGATGATATTAATTTGCATACTCAAAATAGAAAGTCTCTTCTGTGCAATTTATCAATCTAAACAATTTTATAAATGTCATTTTAATTTCCTGTATTCTGAGCCTGTTGATGGGTGTGAGAAAAGAAATCTCAGCTTAGTGTTACTTTATGATGTCACAAAGCTCTAATTCAGATGTACTTATGACAGTAAGCAAATTACAATTTAAAACATTCCATTTAGTTTATAAGACATTACATTTCTAACTAAATGACTGCTACTCTCTCTGGAAGTATTGTAACATCTGTTATAATTTTTCCTATAATTCTGTCTAACTGCTAACAAGATTCTATAATTAACTGATGTTCACAGAATTCTCAGATTTACCTACAAAATTAAAGTTTTATTTATTAGCTTTATACACTTCTACTTTCCAGTAACTGGAATTGTACCTCATCAAAACTTGTAAACAACACTGAATATTTAATCTCACACGTGACAAGACTTCAAAACCACAACCACTTAACTTACTGAATAGGCTTCGGATGCGACTAGCTCCTACACCAACAAACATCTCATCAAACTCTGATCCAGATGCATAATAAAATGGAACATCAGCTTCACCAGCTACAGCCCGTGCAAGAAGAGTTTTGCCAGTACCGGGTGGTCCAACTAACAGAATACCTAAAGACAAACAATCAAAAAAATAAACAATGAACAAAACCACCAAACCCAGTCTTAATTACATAGGTACTGTTTCTTCCATCCATTAAAAGAAGTAATTTACGCTTGGCTTCAAAAGATACTGCTTGTTACTTGCAATCTGAAGAAGTTTCCTGTTAACAGACCTAGATACACTCCGATTCGTATTTAAACAACACCAAAGACTTATAAGACTATCAATTGCAAACAAGCCTGAATTATTCTACAAAATTATTGTTTAGACCTGAATCCCTTAAAGTGTCCTCAAACCTACATCTTCCCAGCCATTTCTGAAAGTGGAACTTTTGTGGTTTTTTAATTAAATCTACTCCAATTGACTGTAAACAGTGTAGAGTACTAACAGGAAACAGACTTACCAGGTTTATGTATTTCAGATTCACTTAGCCACCTACTGGGATTAAGCTTTATCATCCTTTTAAATGAATGCATTTATTTCTGAACTATCTAAAGCAGTCAGCAAGCACTAAGCTGCTGAAAGCCATACGGAAGAAGCGAGCCTTTTAAGAGTTTAGTTACACAATCCCCCTGACTTTCAAGACACATTAGTTTAATAACTAAAGAAGGCACAGTAAGTTTTGTCTAACCTCAACATATTCATTTGCATAATACAGGTTCTTTTTTTGACATTTTTGCATTATCTTAAGCTTTGAAAGCTAAACTTAAGTTATATTTCTTTCCCAGATGAGAAAAGTTACAAAAGAATGAAAGAAATTTGGGGACAGGAAGCTATTAACTTCAAAAAAAAGATACCCTTATAGAGACAGATAAAGGAGAGGGGGGAAAAAAAGCACCTAAAAACTTACGGGCTACATAAAGTTCCACTCAAAAAGGCATGAACAACAATTACACATAACTCTAGCAGTAAATATTTTTTTAATACTATTATGTTCAGTGACAAAGTAAAAGAATTTTCGTAGTTCCATGTATCATCTCTAAAAGCTTTATTTGAGATACTTCAAAGAAGTGTCAATTCTTAACCCTGTAAACAATTGATTTTTGAAAGGCTTTTTGTCTGGAATCTATACTACACTTCTTTGCACTGTCATTAGATTACTACCCCCTATTCTGTTACTGAATTTCTACCCAGTTATGATCTATCTAGGCATCTCTGCTGCTTCTGTCTGAGCATCTCAGATACCTCCAATTTTCTTTGGGGGTAGGCAGTGATAATCAATTTTTACATAAGGGGAATTGATGGTCAGACAGGAAGTATGCAACATAACTAACTTAAACCCCATGTACCTGATGTAAGGGTATCCTTTAATAAAGGAGCTTTCACAACTCTCTGAAGATTGATTTTTCCCCTCAACTATCTTAAACAAGGAAATGCACTACCTATGTCTAACTTTTTTTCACTATTTTCTCCAGATACAAACTAAATAGACCAGTAGTATTTAGGCTCATTTTTGTTATTTACTTGTTTGATTCCATAACTAATGGAAAAAATATTCAGAAGTTAGGCTGCAAATCAGTCATTCAATATAAAAGAAAAACTACAAAGCAAGCCATGGCTACATATGATTTTCAGTTCTGCTTAGCAATGATTCTTACCTTTTGGAAGTTTACCTCCTAGTACAGTAAATTTATGTGGGTTTTTCAGGAACTCCACAACTTCTTGCAATTCCTGTTTAGCTTCTTCAACCTACAGATGAAAAACATGCCACAGAGTATAACTAAGCATTTATAAAATACCATATTTTTTTGCAAGTGAGTTTTTTATTAGAGACCAAATCTCTAATAGGGTATTAAACAAAAATACACAATAGCAAGAGGAGATAAAAGTGAACCACAGAGTTTGTGCAGATACCAAGTGTCCACGAATTTAATTCAACCTGTATCTTACAACTGTTCATAGGAATCAATAAACACTTAATAATTATAATTATTATAATAATTAATAACGCTTAATAGTTAATAATGCTGAAGGAATAACCAAACAGTTCAAGACTAGATCTGACCAACAAGATAAATACAGAATCAAAAATTCTACATCAAGGTACTAGCTAATTAGTTAAAAAGAGATTAATTCCATTTATTTGTCCAAGGGCAAGGACAGGAGGAGGTCCTCATTTTGCCACTGATGGCCAAAGAACAGCTGAACACAAAAAATAGCACTATTTCCTCAGCAGTGACATGGCCACTTCTTTCTAGGAATCTCCTTCTATCTTATCCTAATACCAGATATCCAAATGAGATAGTACTAAGAGAAGTGATCAAAAGGCATTACCATCAAAAAATACATCAACATGGATACTTATGGCCTGCCTTTTGCTATTCTAGCCTTTAAAAATGTCCTTCAACAAGCAGAGAGTAGACCTTTTATAAAGTATTAAATGGCACAAAAATATAAAATAGAACACAGATTCCTTAATCTTGCAGTGGTCAAGATCTATAATGCTTCAGTTTATACACAATTTTTTTGAACAGAGTTCATTCTCACAACAATTAAGCAAGAACTCACACTTTACTTTTGAACTTACCCCTTTTACATGTTCAAAGGTGACATTTTTCAACTGGATTGGATCAACTGCTGCATCAAAGATACTCGATGTTCGAAAGCGTACTAATAGCAAACAGCACATGATGAACAACAAATTTACACATCAAGTAATGTCATTCCAAGACTGAACTTTGCACTTGAATGCAAACAATTAAACCACTAACTTTACACCTGCCCATTTAAAAGAGCATGTTTCCATTTACAAGTGTCCATCAAGAATTAAAATTGAAAAAAAAAAAAAAAAAAAAAATCTTTAACATATCTGCAATTAATTCAGTGATAAGAGTTTTTAGTCATTTGTAGTACAGAAAGCCCTGGATCCAAAAGCACATACACAAAACCAGAAGTTCTCCCTCAGTGTTTCTGCACATACCCTAACTTTCTTGAGACCTGGGTGATAATTTTACATAAAGTTAATAATCTCTATATACATTAGCTTGGCCTTTGATAATTCTGCTACTTGCTAGTCACTGTAAACTAGGCTGGGATAATAAATAAGAATTAAACCATTTTTCCTACTGCTGACCTAAGTAACACATCATCTAAGTTCCAAGACAAATACATAATTGGTGAACAGTCTGACTTCTCTGCTGGGTTCTATGTAACCGTTTCACTGAAGGAATTAAAATACTAACAGACAACTTTTTTTGTCTCCATAAACATTTTGTCATACTACTGTCCGAAAAGCTGTAGTTAAAAGCAGTAAATAACTCTTCTCTTTCATTATTATTTTAGGATAACATTTCATGATGATCACAACATCAAAATACATTTCATTTGTTCTAAACCTATTGGAAGAAACAACACAAGTGAAACAGTGAGGGGGGAAAAAGTTAACTAACCAGCATCAGAAAAGGAACCTTTCCCAGGTAAAAATGATGAATATATAGCAAGATAAAAACAAAGAACAAAGAGAAAGAAAGAAAGCAAACGTGATCTTCTTAAGGAATCTGTAAAAGAAAAAAAAAAAAAAGTGTTAATATGGGCTGAAATAAACTACTTTCTGAAAGCAAAGACAAGATACATGAACTAAAACAACTTACCAAGTGTTTTTTGCAGGAATACCTGTGCTTTCAGAAAGCCTTCTGCAAACCCAGTTTTAAAAGCATCCTGGTGTGCCTCTGGGATGTTTTTTGTTTTCATTAGCATATCTAAGTTCTCAACATCAATTCTTCGCTTTCTCAGGATAAAGCCCTAAAATATTTCCACAGCAATGTTAGTATACACTAAGTTTTCATACATAAATAGCTCACTACCTGCCTAGCGTGGGTGAGGATAATAAATAAGTAAATAAATCATATAATTCAGGTGCTGCAGGATTAGATGACACAGGGCAGTATCTCGAGTGTGGAATCACAGCAGGGGCACTCTAGTTTTTGCTGAACAGGTCAGAGCCCTGCACAACCCCAGTTCCAAACAGCAAACAAAGCCTAAGGCAGATTTGTACACAGCTAGCTTGGTACACTGGATTCAGCAGGAGTTACTAGCTTAAGCTTTTTGCTTCATGAAACGACCTTAAATTATTTCCAAATGTGAAATATCTTTCTAAGTGTAGATGTGATAGACCTTAAATACTTCTCATATGCCCCACCAAATTTAAGTGTAGCACTGCATGGAGCTAGCTCTGGTTTATCTTCATCCACAGTATAACTAGTCCACAGATGAAATAAACCACATATGCCTACAAGAATAGGAGAGTTCAAAGCTAATTTACACACATAATGATTAAATGCTTTAATTAGCCTGACTTCTCTATAACCAATTAGCAACAAAGTGTACTTAAGTCAACTTGGCTTTAAGTGCATTGCTGCCCCAAGCCTGAATAATTATCCGATGAATAAGAAGTTTATAAATGAGTTTGCAACCCAGAACAATACTGAGATTAATTTTTTT